>PPHD01002703.1:0-34621 GCA_002909625.1 Bambusicola thoracicus
GGGCAGCCTGGTCTGGTGGTTGGCGACCCTGCACATAGCAGGGGGGTTGAAACTGGATGATCACTGTGGTCCTTTTCAACCCAAGCCATTCTATGAAGCCGAACTACACTTCCCCTGTATCTGAATGTGCTGCACATTAGGATTTTTATCACCACCAGTGCTTCCTGAATCTCTGGCTTGCTGACACGTGCACCCTATGAAAAACTTGGTGCCACTACAAGGCTGCATTTTTTGCTTTGAAGATGTCAAATCTGCTGCTGTTTCACAGAGAATAAAAATACGCTATCAAGCAGAAAGCAAGATGTGCAGGTAGCAGGGATGCCAAGTCCCTGCGAGATTTGTACATAGTGACACTTGGGTGAAGGAATTGAATTAAATTAAACTCCTCACCCACAGACAGCAGTGCTGTGGCTGTGAGTATGGCCTACTGTACTGCAGTCGGCCTGTACAGTCTGCGTGCAACAAGACCAATGGGACAGCAACCAGCAGCCCTGAGATATAAAGGGAGCTCAGGAAAGCATGGCATGCAGTGGGGTCATGTAGAGTGAAAAAACAAAGCTGTTTTGGTGGCCATGTGAGGCCATGGGGTACAGGCTCATTCTGCTTTACAGCAATTGTGCAATATTGTTGGTGTTTACCTACATTTATCAGCTGGACCTTTGGAAAATAATAAACCAAGCTATGATGTGAGAGGTTGCCCCACCATTGCCAGTTATCTATGCTGCCAATGATTCCACCTATTTGTTTTCTATTTAGAAAGAGTGACCTTCTATGGCTTGACTGAATGACACTGCAGTAGACATGTCCTTTCCCTTCCCTTCTCCTGCCAATCTACTGGAGCCAAATTGATTTAATATGTGCTGCCACACAAGATCTATTTAAATATTTTCAAAATAAGATGTAGTCTACTAGTTATAGCAATTGGTTAAAAACAGGCAAAAAGTCTTACATCAGGATACATCACATATTAAACTTGTAGTTCTAGTGTTTGCTTTACCATTCAACAGTCAGAACATATGCGAACATCTTCTGTATGAGAAATGATTTTTGCATGATTACATCTACTGTCTCCTATTTTATAAAACCCATAATATGTATTTGCCTTCTTTAGCTAATTTAGTGCAGCCATCCACGGTATTTCATGTTGCTCTGCAGAGCCCAAATTCCACTTGCAGCATACTATGTTGAGGTAACAGATAGGAAAATGCCAGCTAATAAAAGTCAGCTTTTCCATGTCTCTTTTCCGAGTGCACTAGTTCTCGAGGACTTCGATCTGGTCATAGTTTATGTTGCTCGGTTTTAAATGGAAATTTTCTTGGTGAAAATCTTTCCAAGTCTGAGAGATTCCATTTTTGAACTGAAATACCAGATGTTATCCTGAGACTTAATATATTCTTTCATTCTATTCTACAGCAGACAAACTGTTTGATCTGATACTGCACGCTAAGTTATATTTTTTTATTCCATGCTGTGAGCTGAAAATCACTTAAAATACCTGTCAAGTAGATGCCTGACAGCTTTATTTGTACCTGGTAATTAGGGGCCCAATTTGATGTCCAAATGGCTCTGGAAAATGTTACATTTTCTTTGCCAAACTTGTCATTTATTCTTTCATTATTCCTATTGTTTAAAGTGTTCTCTGTTCAGCAAGAAAGAAGCTGGCTACAATTATTGGCTTGGGTGAAATTATTGGTGAGGGGCTGAGGGAAGGCAATATTCATGCTACCTGTGTTACCTATATATGGTGAAGGGGATATTAGCACTGTCTATGATACCTCTACATGTTTTTGCCATATCAAAAGTCTCCTTATGAGCAAGGCAGAAGTAAACAACTTCCCAACAGCTGAGCCAGACTCTTTGCATCTGTTGTGTGAATACCCACCAAGAGATATACGAACTGGTAAAGGGAGATACATATTTCTCCATTCAGTCTAGCTGGCTACGTTTTCAAATCCTTGCTGCTAACAGAAGCAGAACTCTGAGATGGCCCGTAGTGCTTTACTTACATTGAGTTATCCCACATTCACACTTCGGTGCACTAGGCCTTTTCTGATAGTTTCTGAGGGAGGGTCTTCTCCTCAGCATTATCCTCCATGCAGAGAAGGTATTGGCAGTGGACTGTGAAGGAGGGAAGTGCAGGAATATTTCTAAATCTACATTTCTTCTACAGAGGTAGTGGAAAGCAATGTTAAGGTGACATATTTCAGGACAGTCTAGTGCTGTGTGGGTGTAAGATCAAGAAATCTTTTCAACAAGTACTAAACTTAAAGCACTTTAAGCAAGATCTTCAGGGACTAAGATACACTGTTAAATACTTCCCTGAGTCAGAATCAATATCTGATCATTTAAATAAAATTCAGAATTCTGTCAGCAGAGGCAGAATGCAAGCCTGAAGTCAAAACCCACTTTGATAAATGATCTACAGCTCAGCCCTGCAGAGGGCAGGCGCTCCCAAATGTCAGTGTCAGTCAAGAGATGCAAAATATTTCCTTGCAGAAGCACCATACCTGAATTAGCCAGCCCTGGCAAAGGCTGGGCTTATTTTTACAGCAGCTGGGGGAGAAGTATTTTATCTATAGAGAAGGTGAAGCTCAGTGCAAAAATATTTTTGTATCTTTCAGAAAGTCTACAGGCTTGAAGTAGAATGGCAACTACTGAAATTGTTGCCAGTGTAGCTTGGAATGCTGGGTTCAGCTAAATCACACTTGGATGGTCTCAGCAAGAGCAGGGTAGCTACCTGCCATCTTGCTATGTAAGTACTGGAGAAGAGCATCAGTTCTGCCTGAGCTTGTTTCCTTAGCCACAGCATAAAGTATTTCTATTAATTCTGGTCTGTTCAGCCTGACTGGAATATTTTGTTTCTTTCAATACATTTTTAGCCCTCGAGACTATTCAGATGCTTCAAAATATTGGCTTACATTGTTTGACTGGTCTTGCTTTAATGCTAGAGACTGGTAGTAATGCTGTCAGTGTAATAACTTTCACCTCAGGACTGATGACATTGAAATAGTGACACTGAGCACATATACATACATTATAACTCCTTCGTCTTTTCTGTTTTGGGAGGTTATCTTCTTAATATCAACTCTCTTACATTCCTTATATATCTAGACCTGTCTGTCTATCTGTTGTGAAAAACATATTGAAATAACAATACTGTAACCAATTATCAAGGTACAATATTTCATATTTGTTCCTCCTATGAAAAGGCTGGGTGTACACGTCCTATTTTAAATGTGATGCTTATATCACAATGCTGATCTCTTTTGTCTTACAACAGCTCGAATCAAAGTGTTCCCATGTAAAATTTTCTACTCTCCTGTGACTTTCAATGGAGGAAGAAAAGAAAGAGCAGTTTCAAATTTTCTGCCTGACTGAAGCACTCGATTCCTAGCTGTTAGGCTAACTCATTTAATTCAAGTACACAAAAGGATGAGTAAGCAATAAACCATTTCAAATCAATCCATCTGGCAGTAGGTAAAATAGCTATAATGAACAACATGTTTACAGAGCACGTTTCCTACCCAGTCTAGTCATTTGCAGGATCCAGGCCACAGATGTCATGGGTTGTCTGAGAAGCATTAGATCTGAGGAGATGTCTGTGTTTGAAAGGGGAGTTTGAGGATGATCTATGATGATGGATGTTTGCTGTTTATGCACACTTCATTAGCTCAGTCAGACTGGCTAGCACTCATGGGACTACATAGCTTACCCTACTGTCTGCTGATGGCCACTTGATCTGGAGTTCATAGGTGAATGAGCATATGTTTTTGGATGGATGATTTGCTTTCTGATGACTAAGGAATGCACAAGGCATCTGTTACGGAGCTGTTAGAAGTTTCCATGCCCTATGGTACAGAAGCTGGGAAGAATATATTGTAGCGTTTCTCTCTTATGGAAAGAGGAAAGACACAACTTATAAAATTTCTATTTAAAATACAGCAATTGTGTTCTGACTTCAGGTTTCCTAGGAACAAACAAGATCTTAAATCCATTCTTAACATGAGAGGTTTTGGATCTGCCTCAGCCAACACTATCAGCATAATGTCATGTAGTTATGAATCTTTGGGTTGCTCTCAATGGGGACAGATGTACATAAACAATAACAGGATTTGGCTTTGTGTATGTAGAATTATTAGGCAAATCAGGAGCAGCAAAACCAACCAAGTAGCCATTTGAAAAGCAAGAGCATGAAGTGCCCTGCCATGACCCTGATCATGTGACTGTTAAATTTACAGCCAGTTAGAAGTTATACTGCAATTTTGCTGGCATACAGGTTAGCGAAGGTAAGTCAGTTCTTTATTTTGTGAGTGAGGAACAACGCTACATCTTACAGTAATAACCAAATTCCTGGTGTAAATATATTTGAAAACATTTATTCAGGCAGGAACAGAAGCAGCTGTTGGATTAACATCACGTACCTTTCAGGTTTCTAGGAAAAAAAAAAGGGCACTCTAAATAAATACATACTTTACACTTGTATGTCTTTATTCTGAGTGACTGCTTCCAGGAAATTGTGCAAAGGAAGGCACAGTTTTGAACAGACAACTCATTCAGGTTGCTTTGCATAGCTTGAGATGTGCAAATAGCAAGCAAGTTGAGAATATTACAGCAAAATGGAATATTTCAAATGACAAAACCAAACCACTTAAGTAATTTAAGTTTATTGTGCACCATTTATCTTGTCATCAAGCACCTATGCAGACAACACCAGATAACCAGTATATATCAGAAGGAACTGTAGGTGCAGGCCCGTGGAACGAGCAGTTCAGTAGTACTGCAGCTTTAAGCAGTAGATATTAGGGGGAAATTTTTCACTCAGAGGGTGGTGAGGCACTGGAAAAATTCACCCAGAGAGCTGTGGGTGCCCCATCCCTGGAAGTGCTCAAGGCCAGGTTGGATGGGGCTTGAGACAGCGCTGTAGGAGCTCAGTGATCTTCAAGGTCCTTTCCAACCCAACCTATTCTGTGGTTCTGTGACGATTACTTCGGTTTAACAAATTCAGCATAAGAGCTAAACTGACAAAATTCTCTAGGCTTAAGTGCAATAGAAGTACAAGTGTTGGAAATACTTGTCCTTGAAATTAACTATCCTGGTAGAAATGTCTTATACCAAATAGCTCCCTTATTCTACTCATATTTTTTAAGGTGGGATAGCTGCAATAGAAAGCACTCTTATTACCAATTGGAAAACTTAGTTAATAAAACTGTTTTGTGTAGAAAAGGCCTCAGAACCTTTTTCCATGCTTATTTTGAAACACCTCCCTTCTGCTTGCTTGGGTGTTACAGCACACTCTGCAGCACTGTGCACCTCTTCTGACCTAAGTGGGAAGCTAATGAGGCAGCAGCCCCAGCTGATCCTCAGCATGCTGAGCACCTGAGTGCTTGAAGCCCTTCTTGAGCCAGGCTTGAGCCTGGGCTGAGCCTGGAGTGTGCCCCTGGTTCTGAGTTAGTGCTGCATCTGACAGCACCCTGACAGCATGAGAAACACTGAGGTGTTGCCATAACACAGGCCATCACCATTTTCTGCTTTAAATCCCACCATTGACTAATTAAAAAACAAACAAACAAAAAGTTAAATAATGTTTATATTAGATGTATTTATTTTGTACCTATGCGTATAGAGTTGTTTTATTTTTATCACAGGCCTTATGAATGCACCGTTACTTCCTTTCTCCTTTGCACTGCTTCATAATTTTAAATTGACAGCTCCTGGAGGAGACAGACAGTCTGTGACATGTGTACAGAATCCAAGACTGATACGGGTGTGCATTCATTCATTATAATGACTAAGAAAGAATGAAGATTGACAGTTCAATTACTCATTAATGGAGACTTGCTGTATTCTCATTCATGAACGTGTTAGTCAATTAAAAACATTTTTGAAGGATATTATTATTATTATTAAAGTTTGGCTAAGTGCTTTCCCCTTACTTGACAGCGTAGAAAAATCTCCATCAATAAAGAGAACTTTAATTAGTCTAAAAAATACCACAAAATTGCTCGTATGTATCGCTTTCTTTTTTTTTTTTTCCCCTTCAGAAAATATATTTGCTTTCACAGACTGACATGAAGCAGGACTTAAATGTATGTTTGCTGTAGTTCTGCAGGTTGGGGCGGTCCACAGCAGCGCATAGCACCAGCCACTGTGGGAAGCCAATGGTGCCCTCTGCTTCCATGGTACGGTTGGTTGTATGCTGTGTGAGAGCAGCCCACCACCCCTGCAGCGCCATGGGAGGCAGCTCAGGGAGCATGGAGCCAACTCATGGAAAAGAGAGTTGCTACCTAAAGCCATCTCTGTACGTATGCAGGGTAAATGAAGCAATCACTGAACCATGCTGAATCTCGTCCTCTTAGAACTACTCCTCTTCCAAACTCTTTGGGCACCTCTTCAAGCAAATGCTTTCTCTCTCATGTAAAGATTTGGTTTCATTTGTACAATTTGTGGTTTGAACAGCCTCGTGGCCATTCGTTTCCTTGATTTTGTTGTCAAGTAGGATTCATTTGTCAGTGCGAGTTATTGCCTGTTCACATTCTACAGTACGATGGCAATCTCCCATCCTTAAAAGGCTCCTTTTTATGTTTTTTTTTGGAGGGGGGTGGGGGGAGGCAGTGAACAAACCATATCTTTCCACAGTTTGACTGTGAGCCTGGTTATTCTTATTTCACGCTGACTGATTAGGTGAAGTGCAGATATAGACAATCTTTGTATTTAAAGAAAAATCCTCTTGGTTTGTCTGATTGGGTGGAGAGAAGGTTTTGTTCCCATAGCAACGTTTAGCATCAGCCTGCAGAAATGAGGCTGCCTGGAGGCATGTCAAACATGCTGCATTTAAAGAGCTGCTTGCGCTCTACAATGTGTTTTTGTTGATGACAATTACTTAGCAAACACCAGGGAAACATAAAGAAAAACCTTTAAAATCCAGTACATTATATTTAAGCCTGCTGATAGTAGACATGCTGTGGAGCATCACTTGAACTCTTCTTGGAATATGCACGCTGGGAAGGCCCTTGAAGCTTTACTACCGGCTGTTGAATAGACACCGCAACTTTAGGTAAAAACCAGTCCAAAGCTTCGGTGTCACTTCTGTAAAGAGTTCTTCTCCCACCTACATCTGAGGCAGCACTGAACGCAGTGTTATGAAAACTAGTGTGGAGGGAAGTGGTGAGGAGGCTGGGGACCAGAAATCCCCTCTGTGTGAGAGCTGTGTCAGGGATACGGGGCAGCAGCAGGGGAAGGGCTGTTGAATGCTGCCAGAGTGGTGAGACGGGATGGAGGAAAAAGTCTTTCCCAGTACAGGCCAGTGCTGAAGGAAGACACCGATGGAAAAGGAGTGGAGGACAAACCCAGTCTAGGCTCAGGTTTTTGCACTTCACAGGGGAAAGTTTGACCATGCGTTAACAGGGGTGGTGTTTGTGACTAAAGAAGAATGAACTGAACTTTGGTGATGACAGATGAACAAGACGAGGAACAAATTGAACTTCAGGATGTTTATGTTTTGCAAAATACTGGGAGAGAAGGACAGGACACAACAAATTCAAAGCAGTCTTTAAGGGGGATGAATAAGCCAGTCCTTCCTCTATGGCTGCCATCTATCTGTGTTTTGTCAGCCAAACACTCTCACTCACCACAAGTCCTGTTCAGACAGAACTGGAAAATTCCACACATTTATCCAGGATTTCATTCTGGGAGGGACACAGATGAGTGGCACAGTGTGCACGTCAGCATGTCAGCACAGGAGCTTTGTCCAGGAAAACATGATGGAAAGTCACCGGGGAACACAGAACCACAAATGAAATAGAATCAGCGTTACGGCATTTTATGAACTGTATCATTCATATACGGTGATATTTAAAGGGAAATTCATTCACTGGCTTTTCAGTTCACTGAATTCTATGTCTACCTTGGCACACCATTAAGCAAAACAATGACATGAAGAATATCAGTGTTATTGGTACGTACACAAGAGGGAACAAATTGGAAGAGCACCATGTGTTGTAACACTGTTCATTGGTAACACAGAACTGTAAAATAGCCCCAGCATTAGAAGGCAGTCAGATGCTACCCAAAGTTTTTGGAGGGAGGAAAACAAAAGCAGAGTGGTTTCAGAAGTGGTTGTTGACATAAGTTTTTAATTAGCACTTTGACGTTGTTATGGTGCCTATTATCCACCCTAGCAGGGTATATTGTACCTCCTCAAGGCTGGTGGAATGTTGACAGTCTGCTTTTAGGCTCCAGGCTTCCTGCTTAACTAAGAACAAAAACCTTCCCAAGAGAGAATGTCAGTTTGCTGAAGAGTTTGATTGAATTGCTGAAGGCCCTGAACTTACTGCCAGGTATCAGAAGGAAGACACTTTAAAAGGTCAGGGGGAAGAAGAAGAAGCAGGCAAGGTCCTGCTGAATGCTGTTGTCCTTCTGTTACTCTCAATCTGAGTTTATCTGAGCTGACCCAGGATGGAGTACCTGGTTATAGCTGGTGATCAAGTGACACTATCACACATAAGGCAAACTCTCTGAAGACCAGCAAATTAGGATGGCTTTATCAGAACAAGCTCGACAATAACAGTGCAGTATGAATTTTGGAGGATGGAGTACAGAGAAACCAATCGAAGGTCTATTCCTGGAGACCTTGGATCAAACTCACCAAATCACACACTGCTTTATGCCCACAGCTCCTCCAAAGAGGCCCCATATCCCACAAGAGTGATAAATGAGCTGAAACTGTAGGAGAGTAGCACACAGGGTGACGTAGGAATGGGTGTGCTGGGGAGGAACAGAGGGAGCTGACAGTAACACAGGGGCAGAAGAAAGGGTGGGTGCCAAGAGCTGCGTGCAATCAGAGCTGACAGAGATCACGCAGAAATGATAGAGATGGGGTGAAAGAGTGGAAACAAAAGCAGTGCTGAAGCGCTGAAATGATGTTATCTCAGACATGACAAGACAAGTCAGCAAAGTTAATTAGTTGCTGCTGGTTGGCCACATGGCCCTGGAGTTTTATCTGAAGTCCTCTGCCCACTACATTTCTCTTCAGTTCCGCAATCCAAACTTTTAATCTTACACAAGTAAAATTGTTGTGTACTCCAAATAAAGGGATGGACAGCACTATTCCTGCTGTTCTGAGACAACAAATGAAAACACAGCCTACACTGAGTGATCCGGTGAGTGATCCAATGCAGCTTTTGAAAGAAACAAACATCTCCAGGGCAAATGGCTCAGCCCTGCGCTTTGAGAGGACAAAAGCTTGGGCCTTGGAGTTGGGAGTCAGCAGCCTGTCATTGGAGGTCCCTGCGGCTGCTCTGTGTGAACCATGTTTGGGAACTGACCTTACACTGCCTCTGGACCATCAGGAAGGACAAACCGCTATGAAACCTGCTCTGAGATGCGGAACTCTCCTAACAGACAAAAAGCAGCGGTGCTGAGGAGTGTGGTTGGGGTACACGAAGAGCCACATGCCTGTAAGTTAAGCGTTGCAACACCCACACTTTGGAGTTCGAGCCCTCTTTTAATTATAGTCAAAGGTCTTCATAATGGAAACGGAGGCCACACATCTTTTAATGAGTGTGACTGCAGATAAAGCAAACCAAACACCCAGAATGGTTACCCAAGTGCCTACGGCCCAGGATTATTGCTGACGTTCATTCTCCTCCCGGTCATACAGTTTCTCAGAGGTTCAGCTCAGGCGTCCCCCTCCATTTTAGCACCAGATGTAACCCTGGGCAGCACAGCGTTACACTGCAACACCAAAGAAGGCAGCAGGGTCTGAGTCTGCCTGCACAGTGGTACAAAAAGCTCACGGCAACGGCTTGCCATGGGGTAAGGCGCAGAAAGGAGCACCGTGTGGGGTCAGACACCCCGGGCATGCTGCTCCTCCGCCTCCAGGTGCAGCCGCAGGGCCGCAGTCCACCTGCGGGCCCAACAGCAGGAGCCCGGGGCGTGTGATTAACGCTAATGAGGGGAGTTCGTCATCGTGAGCCTGAACAGCTGAACAGATCGGATGCCGTTTTCATTTGAGAACAGTCCACAACTCCGACAGCGCGCCCACTTCAGCTCGTAGGGAGAGTAAATCGCTGCCGGGACAGGCGTTATCTCCCTTCGGCCAGACCCGTTTTGTTACAGGAGACTGCTACAGGTACACAAGCACCGCGGTCGGCGCTGAAGCACCCGAGCGGCGTCGGGGCCGGATCCGGGCACGACCGCGGGGCCGTTCAGCCCGGCCTCCCCCTCCCCGGAGCGGGATCCCGCCCCTCAGCTGTTGCCCCCACCGACCGGCGGGAGGGGGCCGGACGAGGAGGCGGGCGCCTCGTGCCGTCGCTCCGCCGCTCAGTGCGGGCGGCGCGCCGAGGGACTCCGGGCATCTCGCGGCTGTGCAGAGCCGAGCCGCGCGCCCCGCCACAGCCGCGCCGCCCCTCCTGCATGGCCGCGCCGTGAGGGGCGGGAGAACGCGGCGCCGCGGTGGGGAGCGCTCAGCGCCGGCTGCCCAGCATGCTGCGGAAGGTAAGCACCGCGCCGGGCGCCCCGGAAGGCGGCGGCGAGGCGCGGGGCGCGGGGCGGGGTGGCTGGCAGGGGGCGCCACAGCGCCGGCAGCGGGGCGCGATGTTGCCCGTTGCCGGGTGGGGCGGCGCGGCGCTGTCCATGGTGCGGAGGGCAAAACTTTGCCGTGTCCGAGCGGGCCGCTCCCGCGCTGGAGTCGCCACGGATGCTCGCGCTGCAGCCGGTGGAGGCGTGAGGCGGTTCGCGGCACGAGTGCTCGAGTGTGGAGAGCAGGGAAGGGCTCCCTGCCCACCTCCGTTGCCGCTTCGCACACAGGAACGGGTTTGAGCAAGTGGAACGGCAGCGCTGTTTGTGTTGTGTGGAGGTGAAGGCGAAGCTGCCGTGACCGGCGAAGTCGGAAAGCTGTAGAAAAATACCCCGAAGGTCTGAGCGAACAGGAGGGAGGTTGCATAGTAGCATCAGAGCTGCTGTGGAGCTGCAGCCTAAAGCTGTTAAAGTCAGTCGGAATCTTTTTCTTGACCGATGAGGGTGTGCTCAGAGCTTCCAGCTCCCAGCCCAATCCTCAGTAGTCCTCCCAGGTTTCTAGCTCCAGGTGGACCTGGGCCGATTCCCACCAGCTGGAAACTGGCTGTAACAGGGAGCTGATGGTGGAGCAGAAGCATTAACTAAAGAACGACTCACATACCTGTGCCGTTTTGCGCCTACGACACTCCTTTGCATACCGGGAGCAGCGCTGAGATGATCAAGATCTGAGAAGATACAAGGTATCTGAGCCATGTTTCGCTTACTTAATTCACAGGCTGCCCAGGGGTGAATCTAACTGTGAGGGTTGCTCTGCCCTGGCAGCCTGTTCTGTGCTGTGTATTCAGCCGCTTGCCTCTTCCAGAATAACCTCTGTGTGAATTCTAGGCCACTCGCGCTATGTTCCTCTGTTGTACCAGAAGTAGCGCAGTACAAAGAGAAGTTGCACTAAGCTAAGTTTAGCTCAGTGGTAAAAATAGTAACCCCTAATTCTTAGAGAACGCCTCAGGGCTAATGAAGGCTGCAGGAGGAACCTTCTAAGAGAGGGAGGCTCCCTTTAGGAAAGGTAGCAGTAAAAAAGCACAGTTGTACACCTCACTTTGGATCACAAGTGCCCAATCCACATTTTTGTTTTAGGCATCTCGATGGAGAACATTCCTACTGAGTTCATGGATCAGGTCCTTCACATGTCGTAGTAAATCAGTAATCATGCAGTATCCAACAGATAAAATTAATTTCACACCATGGCTCTCTAGTCTAAATTATGAAACCTCTGTGTCAGCTGTTTTGTTTCCTTTTCACTCTCTGTGGTTCCAGAGGAGGTCTTTCACTTGTGACTTAGCATCTTCTTTCAGTTTTTATATCTATTGGAAAGGAAAGGTAAAACCCCTGGTTTTTTATTCTTCCTTCTGTTGCTTGATTTTATGGTAACAAGAGGAAGGCTGACATTTGGGAACTCTCTGACTTTGCTGTCCCTAAATGCAATTGATGCTTCACTGATGACTTCAAAAATTGATTACTTCAAAAATAAGCTGGAGAGAACCAGGCCACTGAAACACAAAGCTAAAGTGCTTGCACTGGGTTTAGTATGGGTGAGGAGCTCTGTGTTAAATTCACACTTTCCATTTAGATCAAATTTTCAAGCACCGTCTGTGCTCATAAGGGAGCAATAAAGAAGAGACATTTCAAACACCTCAGAAGCATAATAAAACCCTTTGAGGGTGTACTGAATTTTGTCTCTGACGTGGAGCAGATGGGCTCATCAGAATGGGTTGGGGTCAGTGACATCTTGAAGTCAGTCTTGATGGAGCCACTGTTGTGTGTGGGGTAACCTTTCCCCTGACCCTCAGCCGGGCTGATCTCCTGAGGAGCCCACCTGCTCCCTGGGCTTCAGTCACTGAAGCAGGACAGAGCCCTTCAGACGGGTGACCTGATCTCAGCTGTAGCATGCAGGTGCTGGCAGTCATGTAGCTTCCAGAGTGACACAGTAGGGCTCTGTGTGCTTCTGCACTTCTGCTCGCCAGCGCAGAGGTACGCCTTAGGCAGAGGACCCTCCTTGTGTTCCTCACGTTCTTGCTGTGCTCTGTAGCTTAGGCTAAATGAGATGTGGTGCTGTGTGCAGTGGAGAGCTATGTGTTTAGGAGGAGAGAACAGTGTGGAGAAGGACAGGCAGTAGCACAGCACTGCTGATCTTCTGGTTTTAGGGCTTTCTGCTGAGCTTGAAACTTAGCTGAAACAGCTCTTGCTGTTTGCTCCAGCTAGGGATCGGTTGAGACTACTCTGCCTGCTGCCCACCTTATTCTGCTACTTCCAGGTACATATGCTGAAACTGATAGATCTCTGAGCATGAGTGAGGTCAAAGTTTCCTAATTCTCCTAATGCTTTATTTGAGATGCTTTGAAGCAATCTCCTCTTTCCAGAGCAGGTGTCCCCCTCTACTGTCCCTATGAAGTCTGTTCTTAGATTTGAGAAATGTGATGTACTGAGTTCCCTGGCCAACACTGCTTTTCCTCCCTCTTCAAGTGGATCAAAACAGTTAAAGGTGACATAGGCATTTCCACATACTTTATGCTTATACAGATACACATTTTTAAGAATACCATTACATAGCATTTACATTCTACAGCTGGATTTATAGCTAATGTCAGCTGAGGTTGGTCCACTTGACCTGATTATGGTTGAAAAACCTGATTATTTTTCTTCCATATGCGCTTCACTATTGTGGTTTAACTCAGCAGGTGGCTGAGCACCTCGCAGTCATTAGCTCATTTCTCTGCTTTCCAGTGGGATGGGGGAGAGAAATGAAAAAAACACCGAAGTAGAACTTATGGATTGAGATAAAATTACTTACTAAGGTAGAGAAAATAAGAAAGATAATAGTTATGACTATATATATATATATGAGTGTATATAACAAGCGATGTACAAGCAATTGCTCACCACCCACTGACTGATGCTGAGCTAGCCCTTCAGTGAACAGAAGAGAGCGAGATAAACTCCCACTCCCTTCAGAACTCTCCTTCCACATGATGTCATATGGTATGGAATATCCCTTTGGCCAGTTTAAGTCAGCTGTCCTGATTCTGTCCCCTCCCAGTATCCCCCTCCATACTAACTTTGTTAGTATGAGCTGAGAAAACTGGAGCAGCCTTGGCTCTGTGTAACGCTGCTCACCAATATTTATAAACACTGGTGTGTTATCAACATTGTTTTTCTCCTAGAACCAAAACATAGCATGGTACCAGACACTCTGAAGAAAACAATTCCATCCCAGCTGAAACTAAGACAACATTTTACTCAGTTTCATATTAGCATGAAAATATGAATGCAAATTTAAGCAGGAAAAAAACCCTGAGGATTTTTTTTTCCTCCTCTTTTTACACATTTCCCTCCCCTCCATTCAAATGAAATAGATTGGCATTTTTGTTAATGGAGGCCCTGTCTGTTAGGCAGCGTCGGAAGGTGGTAACAGAGTTAAGAGACGAGTGACTACTTTCCTAAGCAATGAGTTTTAGACCAGTTCTTCAAAGCTTAGCATTCTTACCTCTTTGAACTTTTTACTTTCGGCTTCTTTTGCCAGATGTATGTGTCTTCATCTACCATAATAGAAGGTAATTTATTTAGCCTAGACAGTCCTTCAGCAGATCACTGAAGTACGTATTAGATATAAATTCACACTGGCTGATTTTATTCTCACCACTGTGCATCTTGCTCATCTTCACTAGGGAACATGAAAGCCCAATTCACATGTCAAATTCTGCTGGAGTTATTTTTTCAGGCAAGACGTACCCATGGGAAATTAGTAGAACTCAAACACATCAACACCAAATTATAACAGTATCTAGGGACAGCAAAAGGAAGAAATTACTACACTGAAAATATACTGAAAATCCAGGCTGGTCTAAATAAAATGTATAATGAAGATGAAATTGTGTGTTACTTCTGTTTTCATTATAAGTAATTTAATGTTCTTAGATTTGTTAATGTTCTGACTCTCAGTAATCAGTAGTTACGGTTATAGATAAAAATGAGGAGGCGAAGAAAACAGCCTGCGTGTATTTAATTTATAAGGCAGTTAGAAGGGACATACATATCTTGACAGGTACAGTGCTACATCTTTCTGTAAGCTGTAATCACAACGTATTCGAGCAGAATGAAAGGTTTATTTTTAAGCAAGTTGTCTTTGTTCTCTACGACTTGTAGTGCAGAACTATACATACTGGGATAAGGGGAGTGGGTGGCACTGTAGCTCTGCAGGGGAAGGAAGTGCCCTTTTGGTATTTTAAGTTGCTAAGAAATTGTCTTCATAGCACTGTCAGTCAAAAACTACACTTCAGGGCTGAGGTAATAGAGAGATTTTCCTTATTCAGCGATTTTAGAGGCTCTACTATGTTGGCTGCCCTCCGGGAATATAAAACGTGTTACCAGTTAAATGCATGACAACAGATAACTTACTTCAGCAGTAATCTAGCTGAGCTAACACGTTGGCAATTTAGCTGGATAAGACACAGGCCATCCTGAACTGAGGGAGTACTGAGTGAATTCTTGCTCCAGACGCAGTGGTGAGATTTGAATACAGGTCTCCTGCCTTCCCACTGGGCTACGGAGAGAGATGGGACAAATGGGGAATGGAGATTTCTGCCAGAGCCTGGGCAGGCTGTCACTGGGAGGGTTTTGGCAATTCTGCCAGTGAAAATACAGCTGCCTGGAAGAGTTTAACGGCCTAAAAGATCACCAGGTGTGTGAGTGAGGGTTTCAGTGGGATATTGCTGCTGGTTTGAAAGCACAAAAGATAAGAGGATTTCCAGCTTTTGCCTCAAGTACTCCTACTAGCTAAAGAGTTCGATTTTCCAATCACTGCTTCTGCTGTTGGTTTGTGTTTGTGTGTGTGTTTTACTGTGACTCAACTGATCCATCTATGCCAACAGTGTACATGAGGCAAGTATGAACGTGCTTGCATGGGCTGAGAAATTCTTGTCTCAAAAAGCCCTCGAGGCAAGAAAGAGGCTCAGAAAGCCCTTGGCTTGCAGATCCCAAGCAGCTGGAAGGTTTTCTAGAGAGCATCATTCCATGACTATTTTGTGCTTGGAGTCCTCCCTTAGCATCTGCCATTCGCCACTTCTTCAGCCAAGACACAGGCGTGGATGTAATGTGATTCTGCGACCATCACCACAGAACTGAGCCTTGTTTTCCCTGAGTTTGTGAGATATCGAGCCTGTTAGAATCACACACTTGGCTAAGCAGGTCAGCTGAGAAATGTTTTATGAGTCTAAGCTGAGAGTGTTCACATGACTTACGACTGAAGCAGTGTGAGAACAAATAGAGAAAGATTAAGAGCTGTTATGCATCTTGACTTCACGGATCTAAAAGCAGTAGGATTTTTAACAAGTCATTTCTTGTGTTACTGACCTGGCCCCGACTCCTGCTCAGGGCCATGGAGGTCAGAGTGACTGTTTCCAGGCTTTCCATTGGCTGTCCTCACCAAGACCTCCCTGGCCTCATGTTCTGAGCTTACGACAAAGCAGAACTTAACACAAAAGCTACGAAGGAAAAGGGCAGTTAATGCCTCTTCCTCTGTACGTTCCCTACTGCTAGAATGTTGTCCTGCTGAGAAATCAATAAAATACTAATTAAAAAAAAATATATATATGTCAAAAGTCTCCAAGCAGACCTGGAAAATAAAGGCACAGATGTGTTGGTTCACCTTTTTGCCTGTGAATAGAGGGAGGGAGTTTTGCCTCCTCTAACAAAGGTTGTTTCCAGGTCTGTCTAATGATGAAACTGCTATATCAAAATGTTTTTTCTTGCTGTTTGTTTGTTTTCATTGCTTGGAGATATGACTGTGCTGGATTGAGTGGCCAAATAAATAGAATTAATAGGTTCACCATGGGATGAGTTTTTGGTGAAGAAGCCACGTGTCACTATATTTTCCTGTCAGTTTTTTCTGCAGTAGTTAGAAGTCTGTGCAAAAATAGATTTCTTCAGTCTGCCTCTGTAACGCATGGCAGAAATTGGCACTGATGGTTTCTACTTTTGCCTCCAAGGCTGCCTGTTTCCTCTTAGGGAAGAAATGACTCCTGCCCTGGTGAGAGAGTCACCTGCTGTTTCTGCCCAGAATACCAATCATTAACACCCCTCCTTAATAATTCAGCCGAGATTGAGCAAATCTGTGAATGTCATGGAATGCTGTAAGAATGACCACATCATTTAGTACTGAATTTTGTGTAGTTTGATTGCAACTGAGGTCTCCTTGAGTTGAAATATTCAGCTTACAGATGTACACTACCACTCTGTGGTAGGACTTCTTGGCCAGATATCCCATGTGTTTCAGACCAGAGGATTATTGTGAACCATGAGCCCCTCTAAACCTGTACTGGTTGATCTTCAGTTGGAAACTGCTGTGCTCTTCTGTTCTATGCACCATTTTCTGTGGCCTTAGCTATGTTTTGCAAACAGTGTTAAGCATTCAGTGTATCTCTTCCATGCCATCCAAGAATGTAATTTCCCTCCTTAGAGGACAAGTGGCACCAGCCTGTGAAACCCCTGAATGTGGGGTGTGTGTCAGTGGTTTGGCCTTGAGATTGATTCAACAGATGTGCTCTTCGCACTGGGATGTTGGCCTGATGTGTGATTTGTAGGCAAATTTGTCTGTTCTTTTTCTGCTATGTACTGCCTAGTACAAAAGGAAGAAACCTTTTATCTCCTTGAATAATAAGTAAGACTTTCCAAAACCTTTGATATTCTCCAGCTGTAATGTGAAAAATGGAGAGGACTCACCTTTTCTGCTGCAACATCTGTGCATGCTCTGGCAGATCTCATGGAGATTCAGGACCTATACAATGAAGACATTGGCTCTTTGGTCACAGGTTTCTTGCTTTTGAACAACTGATCTTCAGCTGTCGTGTTTAACATGAGCCTGACCTTGAATGTCAGAAGCCATTTTAAAGAAAATGCCTCACTACCCCACATTATTTTTGTCAAGGATGTTTTAATAGAAAACAGAGTTTTGGTGTTAAAAATGAACACAACCAAACTCTGCAGAAAATGTATTTCTGCTGAAAATACTGATTTTTCCCTGAAAATACAGTTGAAAAATAACTTAAAGCTCTTTATTCATAGAGGAGAATCAAAATCATTTCCTGAAGTGGAAAATATATATTTTTCCCCAATAACGATATAGTAATAATGCCTGCTAATTTGAGTCAGATATTCCAATGTTTTGTAAATAACCACTTCCATCAGTTTTTTTCTTTTTTATTATTACTCATCTTGGACATTCGCTATCATGTCATTATTCATACCAGTAACTGGATTGGCAAATCCTTCTGTAGTTCTCTGTCTTTTTCAGAAGCACTACAAACCATTCTGTTAGATGTTCTCTTCATCTTTCTTTCTCTTTCTGCTTATTTCTGGAGAGATGAATAAGTACACTTTTTAATACATTGTAATTATCTTACTTTTTTTTTGCCAAGATATATTGGCAGGTAACACAATTAAAACTCCATTAACTGTTTTAAAGTGAAATATCCCCTAGTGGCAGTTCTTTGGTACTGGCCAACTTTAGTTAATGATTGCAAATGGATGCATAATATGTATTGACTTGCTCAGAATTAAAAGAGGATTTTTTGACCTTTTCCTTGCTATTAGATGTGTAAAAGAAGCCCGAAGAGACAGATACTCTCTCTTCTGCTTTTTACCACTTAGATTTACTTCATTCTTCCTGCAAGTTAGATTTTAGGGCTAATTCATATTATTTTGTTGAAAGCAGTGCTAGTTTTATAGATTTGTGATACCTTTTTAGCAAATGGGTTCCCTCTGACCTTTAGTAAGAAAGAATTAGGGCATGTTTTCCAAGTTTTTTTATTTAGTTTGGTCTCAGCAGAGGTACTGATCCCCACCCTGCTGCAGAATGAAATGTCCTCAGCTTTGGTTGATGACAGAAGGCACATTTTCCTGACAGATGATTAGCCATCCCTCCTACTTTTAATGTGTTGTGAGAGGATTTTTTAACTTAGCCCTACAACAGGTGAGTTTTTTCAACTGCCATTTTCAGATATTAAGAAGTAGGGGTGCAGCTTTTGCAACCGAGGAGGTGTATCTGCCTACCTGATACTCTGGTAATTCACACTTGCTTGGAGAAATATATATACTCATATCTCAATTGCCTGGCATGCCACTTCCAGAGGTGAAAGCAAGTCATCAGGACTTTTGTATTTGATGTCTCTGCTGACAGACACTACAGAAATTGAAATAATTAAAGAAAAAGATAAAGTTACTTCTATTCAGTATGTCTCTTGCAGAAATACAGCCATGGAGAATGGTGGAGTCTAGAATCACTGGCAGTGGCTGGCAATCTAATGTAAATCCTTGGATGGGTTAAGTTAATCTGTTCTCGGCATGGTGCCCAGAGTAGGATGGGGGAGCAGGAATGGGGAAGGATGAATCAGTTCTGGTGTTTTGCAAGATTCTGCCTTCTAGTTCAATATTGTCTTGTTTTCTTAGCCTGAATTTATTTCTGACAGGTGATGACAGAATGTTTTCATTAAAGAAATGCTCATACCTTCCTAGAATCATAGAAATAAAATAAAATCTCTTGTGGCAAACTAGTAATTGCATTGACAAACAGCCAGATTCTCTTCACTAGTTCTTTGAGCTTTGGAAATCCTCACTGCTGTACAATAGCGCTCAGCCCCCGTGTCCACATAAGTGCACATAAGCTGTCCCTTCTGTTCCTCTCATTTGCCCACCCCTTCCCCCTGTGAACAGAGCTGCCTGCACTTGGCCTGTTCACAACTGCCCTCATTCTTTCCATGTGCAGCCGTAATACTGTGGCCAGGCTGACCTCTTCAGGGGCTTCAGGCAGTGCCAGCATCACCCAGACAGATCTTCACACTGCTTGGCTCCCTATCAGGCTGTAGCGTGGGGGCAAAGATGAGAAGGTGGCTGTCTGTCTGCTCCTAAGCTGGGAGGGCAGTTAGCCAGGGAACCGCTATTTCCAGCTTGAGGGCCGTTTGCAGGGACCATATGTGCGCTGGGTCTCTGCATACAAGGCAGGAAAGGGCATCTGTCTGATGGGTTATCAACCAAAGCTGGGGATGTTTTATTTTGCATTCTGCCACGCTGTTCAAAGGCACTGACTCTAAGGGGTCCTTCATGAAAGAAATGGGATTCAATGAAAAGAGTGAGGGTGAGAAACATCCGGTACCCACTGCAGCCCAGTGGCTGCAGAGAAGATGGAACAGCGCCGAGAGCCAGGGAATGGAGCAAAGGCCCTGTGACTAGTGCCTTGTGTCCTTGTCTCTGAGATATGTTACACTGTTTGGATGCTTTTCAGATAATGAACTAGGAAAGAACTAAACAACTTACTCAAAACCTTCTAACTCCTAAGAACTGGCTTAGATTCATGTATCACCTGTAAACCTGCCTTCCTGAAAACAGAGCAGAAAATGATGTCCTGATTGTTGCTCATGATTTATTTTCAGACTTTCTGGTAACCAGCAGGATGTACTGGTACCCAAGAACCAGGCTCCTGTGATGCTTTTGCCTCTGGCCCTTTCCTGAGAAAACAGTGACTGATTAGTGAAGTACTCTGTTTCTTCAATTGTGTGTCCTGTGGTTTTGTTTCCTTTCCTAAGAATGCCAGGCAGGTACTAACAAGGGTGATCAGTGAGTATGATGTCTTGGTAATTTTGTGTGCTTCTGTATTTGAGATAAACTTAAGAGAATTGATTGCTCTGTGCTATCTTCCCAGGCTATGGGAAGACATATGCTGAGTTCACTTTGCCTGAGTATCTTGCATTGCATTGTTACAAGAGACTAAGAACTAGTTAACTTCATGTCATGTTTTGTAGTACTAGTTTAAACTAATTGAACTGTGTATGATTTACCTTCTGGGCTCTCACTCCTCCTAAAACCAGCTGATATCAGTGCCTGTGTAAGTTAAGCATTAGTAAAATGCTGTTCGGCTAAGCAACTTGGACAATGTAGCAAATGGTGCCATTCTGCATGCCTATTCAGAGCACAGAAAATCAATCCGCTTCAAAGCTGGAGCCCTGCCACTTGATTTGTTGTTTTCTAGCTGTTTCAGACATAAAGCAGTTTACATTATAGTTAGCATAATCATGCTGTCCAGACATCAGCATATAAACTGCACAGCTTATGCTAGAGAATTACATTGTAGAGATACAGATGGATCTGCTTAATGAGGTACAAAACCTATTTTGCATGAAATTTATAAACCTCAATTATCCATATGCCACAAGGGACAAATAATAATTCTGATTCTTAAGCTTTCAGAAAATGGAGGGAATATTTAACATGATAAGCATTAAGAATCACAACCTCATGTGCAGTAACGCAAGGCTTGGATAATTGAAGTGCTTTCATATTGGATTATAAGAGTGCAATTGTATTTTATGTTTGGGCTTCAGTTCAGTATCCAACTCAAAAACATGTGTAAGAGCCATCTAGGTGCAAGTGCTTCTCACCACCACTGGTGAGAAGTCTTTAACTAGCTATTACTGGAAGCAGAAATAGAGAATTTGATGACCCTTTTCTCAAAGAAAACCAGTGTAAAATGTTTATAGTGTATCTGCTGACTAGAAAAATAAAAAGAAATAATAATGAGCTTAGCTTTCTCTGAACGTTGTGTTTTAAATTTCAATTTTTTTTTCTTCCTAGGTTTGGATCTTTTTGTTGCTCATTTAGATTAAATCCTTCATTTGCACTATTTTTCTGTGGTGATATTTGTCACAAGGATCTCTTTAATGCTCAGAAGAGGAAAAAACTAGACTAAAAATCATCATGAATCTTGCAGTTAGAATGTTATCAATTCCACATGCTGATACTCACAAGTTCCTGCCATCCTTCTGCCTCCCACTATCACCACCTGTTGTTTTTTTAATCCATGGAAGGTTTTTTGGACTGCTCAGATGTCAGTAACCTTTCTTTCATAACTATTTGTGTTCTTGGTATGGATTAGCGTATTCTTCTGTTTGAAACTCATAGTAAATTAAGTCATCCTAATGTTTATACAGTTTGAATCATAGAATCCTTAGAGTTGGAAGGGACCTTGAAGGCCATCTAGTCCAACTCCCCTGGGAATGGGGAGCTAAATCAGCTAAATCAGGTTGCCCAGGGCCCGATCCGACCTTGCCTTGAAAGTCTCTGGGAACAGAGCATCAACCACATCTCTAGGCAACCTGTTCCAGTGCCTCACCACCCTCACTGTAAAGTTAGACCATACTGGTGACTTTCCAGCTGATTTACTTCACTGCCAGGCCATGTATAAGTGTAACCTGCTCCACTGGCAGTGAACAGATTACTATATACAAACAGGCAGATGAGCAAATGAATGGATGCTGTTTTTCTGCTAAAGACAGCCTGGGTCAATCCATTGGCAATTCCACTCTCCTGAAGACATTCTGTATCTGGTAGTGCTCCATTATTCCACCAGCCATTGCTCCTGGAAAAAGGTGTGTCGCTGTCCATGGTTCCACAGGCTTTTTGAACGCTTAAAACCGTAGCTGGAAAGGGTGTCAGTGCATCAATACTGGGATGTACTGCTAGATCAGAAGTACTTCTAGGAAAGAAAATGTCAAAGCCTAGGCTCAGGTAGTTATGCTGTCTGCCCCTGATATTCTTCCGCATAGCATGTGGTAGCTGGAGGTGGACAAGCCATGCTTTGTGACCGACTGCAAAAATAACTTGTTCAGAAACTTGCATGTTCAGAGTGAAGAACAGCCTGAAAGCTGAGGTGTTCTTTGCAGTGCAAGTGACCAGCTGGATGCAGAAGGTCAAGGGGTACCTGAACTCGTGGCCTTGCTGTTTTGAGATCAGTCAGTTCCTTACGTGACAATCCTTCAGAAGGTTCTTCAGTTGGTAAGCATTTATCTCCTGACCTATTTCTTTTCCTTGCGCTCTACATAATTGGCACTGTACTCTGAAATGCAGCCAGTGTCTCATCCTCTGTGTGTGCACAGGATATTTGGCAGATAGGAGCTGTTTGGGCAGGATCCTTATCTTTGCATTTGAGAAGATGTGTTAAGAGTTTCAGACTTGCACTGTTGTCTCCTAGACAGTCATCATCTCCTTCTTTCTCATGCCTACCTTTAGGTGTCTTTCATCATTCATTTAAAATGGTGCCTGCTTTACTGTGCTATTTCACAACAGCACATCAGTAGCCACAGGGAATCTTTATATTTCATTTTAGCATAACAACCGTTCATTTCCAGTAACTTCCACTTGCTGATTCCCTGCTCAAAGCCTACTTTCCCAAGCACTGTGCCAGTCTTGTCCTACATGAGATATGAAAGAGAAAATTACTTATTAAAGTGTCTTTGTTGGATGTTAATGTGGCACAGAAAAAGAACAGAATCTTTATTGTACTACATGCCAGAGGACAGTCAGTGGTACAAAGCAGGCGGGGACAGGGGGGAATGCTGTTACCCAGGCAAACACTTTGAAAATACATTTTCAAATTGGAGGTCTTGTATTTGAGCTAAGGTATTCAAGACATTTAGTTTTACAGGACAGAACTTTGCACTTTAAGAGTAAAAAATGTATAAGAACGTATACACACCAGTGATGTTAATGACCACTATACTGATCAGAAGGATGACTGCTTGGTTTCAGTGGGAACTGCGTGCTTGCGGAGTGCAAATAATGGCAAATCAGAGGAAATACTTGGAGATAACGTTTCTAAGCAGTGCCACCTAATGGTGCGTTTCAGAACAGAATCAGGTGGCTTTCATTCATGCAAAACGTAGCCTCTATATAGTTGGGCTCTCTGGCTTCCTTAAATAGTCATTTTTCTGTGTTTCTATGGGAGTCCTGATCATAGTGTGACCTGTGCCTATCTCTATTTGGACTAACTACAGGGGAATAAATACAATTATTAGCCCTCTTCTCAAAGGGCAGACGTTTCCTCTGTACAATTAACCATTACCTCCTGCCTGTGAGTCCCTCCTTCCCACACTGCTTGCAGAGGTGCGGTTACTGTTGAGGACTTCCATTCCTGCTGTGACATTTAGTTCCAACCCAGGGTCACAATCTATAAGCCAAAACCACTTGACGGACAGTCTACAGCAGCCAGCTACTTGCTGCAGAAATTCTAGGAAAACAAGATGTTTCCTTGTGCTTCAGGACCTACAGCAAAGAGGGAAGGAATAAGATAATCGAATAACTTATCCTCCACACAGTTTTGCTGTACAGGGAAGCAGCAATGAGGCTGTCTTTCCAAAAGTGAAATCTTTCAGGCTGTGGAAACTGAACAAATAACTACTTTCCCTCCCCTTTCTGCAGGCTCTGTACTGTGCCACCTGGTACTGTGGGCTTTCTCAGCCCAGCCATGCCTAGCAAACATAGAGTAGAAAAAGAGTGCAAAAATACCTCCCACTGAGATTGGTGGTCAGAAGTGGAGGTAGCTTCAGTAGCTGGAATGGAGGAGGGCTGCTTGCAGGCTGAAGAAAGGGCTGCTGTAGTCGTGGAGCTACCAGCCAGACGCTGATAAGATCAGAGATGCAGAAGTACCTTATGTAGCCTAGGAATGGAGTGTTACTGGAAAAACACGCTCCATGAGCATTCCTCCTCTGAAAAAGCTCACAGACTTGACTGGTCTTAAAGATCTCAGGCTCTTCAGTTTGGTGCTTTTCACTTCAGCATTCCTGAACCTAAACTCATATTACCACTGGCTACGCTTTTGTCCTGAGCACTGTGTGAACAAACAGGGAAAATGCTGGCAGATTGAAGCAGTGTTTTAGCGATGTTCTCCCTGTTGTCATTACTTTTGTTTTTGCTTTCTGCTCATCTTTACTGCCTATATTTGTTCTTCTGTAAAACCAAAGAAATACTCGATTTTATGTTTAGCATACCTTTCTGAATAATACTCCCATAGGAATGTTTTTCCAAAGCATTTCTAATGTAAGGGTGAATTTTATGTCAGCTCCTTGTTACTCATGTGACAGCAGAAGTACTGCAGCCCTGCTGCTTGCTGGTGCCAACATCCCTGATCTTTAAGCAGCATGGCTTCACAGGCCTGGATGTGATGCTGCACCAAGGGAAGATGATCTCAGAAAAATCCTCACAGTAGAGACTGGTGTTATCATTCTGTTCTTGCTCTCATTCCAGTTTGTGGCAGGATAAGCAGCTGCCTGGATGCCAGAAGCTTGTCAAAGTTGTCTAGTTGTGTGGCTGCACTGAATTCCCTGTGAAATCAATTTCAAATTAATGTATGCTCACATGTTAATTACAGCTACTGGTACAGCTTGGAGACCTCTTTTGCCTGCCGTTGCCATAATAGCTTCTATGATTGTGGTTAGCTCAAGAGAGAAGGGTGACTGAATGGCAGAAGAAAAGCACTAGGGATGCTTTAACTAAATTCTAGATTTAAAGGCAGCAGTTTTTTTCAACAACCACAACGCATGAAGCACAGAAGGGGGATTAAGGAAGAGAGGATTCGTAGCTGCCCTGCTGAATGCAGGGGAGTTTCATTTCATGTAGGAAATACTATTTGAGTATTGGGAATGAGAAGCAGGACAGAGCTGTGTCCAGAGCAGGTGGGACTCACATTAACCACTGCTGCAGTGCTGCTCAGTGCAGTTTGTCAGCCAGCAGCACCCTGCTGTTCTCAGGGTTGATCTGCCATTGGTTGCAGTGTGGATAAAATGAAATGCAAGCCATTAGCTAGGCTTCGCCTCATTCTGTTGGACCACTTTATTTGTATGCTGTCTCTTCTTCTTTGTTTTAGTACCCAGAGCGCATAGTAGCTTCCCCAGGTGCTGTGCAGAGATGGACTATTAAATTCCCTCAGATTCCAGCAACAGTCCCATTTATTGTGGATGACGGTAGAGTTTAAAAATAAATATCTCATCAGAAATGTTAGTTTAAATATAGCTACTGTTATGAATGTAGCTTGTTCACAAAGGTGCGTGTGAGTTATGTCCTGAGGCTACAGAGAGCTGTGAAGTCAACAGGCAGTAAATCATATTTTCTTGGACCATTAAAGGTAAATGTGAAGTTGTTCCTGAGCGGGGGAGCTAATGAGTCTTGGTTTCTTATGGTCTTGTGCACATTCACTTGCAGACTTTCAAAAATTAAATTATACTATTATTTTCTGATCTCACCACGTGTAGTATAAAGTTCCGACCCTTTCTCATACAGCCTTTCTTCTGCCAAATATTCTGTTAGCTCTGTGCAGGCTGCCCCATTTGGCCAACAGAATCAAAACTTTGGCCTTCTCTTGCTGAACTTTTACAAAACACACAGAAAGTTCACCATGTTTGATATCTCTCGTATCTGTCTGATTGGTCTGAAACTAACATTAATAGTTTACTACAGATACATACACTGACTGATCCTGGCAATCTGAATTCCACAGGGAGCCAACCCAGAGAGGCCAAGATAAAAATATGGGACTTAGAACCAATGGAAGATGAAAATAATGGAAGTATGGAGATAGAAGAAAACAGTCCATAAACGAAGGTCTTGATACTTTAGCAGTCTTGTATGAACACCTGGAAGTTCACTGTCTTCCATAATTCATGGCATTCTGTTGTTAATGTTCAATGTTAATGAATGCCTTGACTCAGTTACTGGGGTCACGTTCTTCTTAGGAATGAACTGTTATAGTTTTGCTGCCAGCAGTAAAACAACACAGCACTGCTGAACGCCAGGTGAGGGGGAGTGCATTTTGGAACAATTCTGTAACGCATCTTGAATCATGTACGTCCTGTATCACTTCAGAAGAACAGTGCTACTCTGCCTTGAGGCATCCGTGGCAATTTTAATACACAGTACTGGTTTGGCAGGCCTTTCTATAATGTAGACTTTTGCTTGACATTTTTTCTGTATAGTTTATGTTTCCCTTTCATTGTAATGCACTTTTTTTGTTGTTGTTGTTTGTTAATCAAATAGTGATAATATCTGTTTTAAAATTTATCCTAAATGAGGGAACTCACTGACAAGGAACTTAACATATTTATCCTTTTCCTCAACATAATCTTTCAACAAGGTTTTCTGTTCATGAAGTGTATTCTCATTTGGGTACATGATGGGTTTATGGGTGTCACATCAACTGTTACATATTTAGCAACAGGACAAGAGGGAATGGCCTCAGGTTGCACCAGAGAAGGTTCAGGTTGGATATTAGGAAAAACATCTTTTCTGAAAGAGTGGTTCTGCATTGGGACAGGCTGCCCAAGGAGGGGGTGGGGTAACCATCCCTGGAGGTACTCCAGAGCCATGTGGACGTGGTACTGGGGGATGTGGTTTAGTGGGGAAATATTGATGGTAGGTGGACAGTTGGACTGGATGATCTTGGAGGTCTTTTCCAACCTTGGTGATTCTTTCTGTTGCTGTTGCTTGCTTTAACTTTCCCTGGCACGTATGGTTTTAGGTGTGAGGCAGTGACACACTAGCTTTCAAACCCTCTCGGTGGTATTCGTGTCTGGAGTTAAGGATGTGCAGGTCTTTCTGCAGGCTTAGAGTATCTCCAATTTTCGAGCCATGAATTTATGCTTTAACTCTCATACAAGGTCTCACTGCTGTATGTCTAGTTGAATATTTTTAATCCTCTGCATTAGAAAACATCTCAGCTTTGCTCAAGTTAAGAAGACTGAAAACCATGCTGTGTCCTGCAGGTGTTTTTTAAATCTGTCAGAGCACTCTCACTCGTGACATCTGAACTACGATCTGCTTCTAGCCTAATAGCACTGCTGGAAAATATTCATGGCTTATTTTTATGCTGTTTATTTTTAAGGCATTTGAAGCCTTTGTATTGTTCTCATGTTCTTAGCAAGGAAAAAGTTGGTTTTGGAAAACTGTACCGTAAAAGAATCAAACCTTTCTGTCCTTTTTTACCTTGCAGATGCACATACAAATGTTTGTGTACAGTGATTAAGCATTCAGTGCTCAGAATGGTGTATTGTGGATACTTCTTGTGTGAATACATTTTGTTTTGGTTACACCACTTGTTGTATGCCCTGGAAAATTATTACAGATGCTGCAAGCTGTGGAAAAATCAGAGCTGCTAGAGAATATGGGGTAACAACTATTATGCAGGACTTCATGCTTGCCTGGATCCCACTGCAGGATGAACGTGTGATGTTGATGTGAGAAGCTCAGCCGCTGAAGTGAAAGTGCCAGGCTTAGGGTCCTAAGATGCTATATAAACTCTGTCTTTCTGTTTATTTTTCTAAGCTCTGCAGTAGCTACTGCTTGAATACTCTTCACTCCATTTCCTCTTTCTTAAGTGCCCAACAAGAGTGCATCAGAACTGCGCTCTTTAGGTAGCTGAGGTTTCAGCCCCCTGATCTTTTGTGTCCTTCTAACACAGCACTGCAAGAGAAAGAGAATTATTTATGAGAGATTGTACTAGGAGCAAGGCTCCCTACAAGAGACAAGTTAACCCCATCTCCTTGCAGAAACCAAGCATGTCTTTCCTGCATCCTAAATTCCTTTTATACAGAATGACTTTAAGTTCTCACGAGCTCTGCTGCTGATGCAGTCTCATTTGTTCCTCTGCACTCTGTTTTCAGAGGTTTAGGTTTTGTGCAGATGTTGGTCTCCAGTTCCAGGGCTTACAAGAAATCCATGAGGTACCCAGTGACTTTAGTGAGCACTGATGCCTTTCAGAGGACCAAAAAATTAGGAGGAGTTCTGAAATAGGCAAATCAGCAGGATCTCTATGTGAGGTACGACATATGACACCTTTTTCATCGTGTATTCAGAAAGTTACTGCCTTCCCTCAGGTTAAGGGATGTGATTTCATACCTAAACTAGTCTGTAGCAGGAGAACGTGATATGACTTTGTGCTTTCTATATAGAATCATAGAATGGCTTGTGTTGGAAGGGACCCCAAGGATCGTCAAGTTCCAAGACCCCTGCCACAGCAGAGCCACCAACCTCCAGATCTGGTAATAGACCAGGTTGCCCAGGGCCCCACCCAACCTGGTCTTGAACACCTCCAGGGCATCCACAGCCTCTCTGGGCAGCCTGTTTCACATATATATATATATATATGCTATACAGTTATATATAGCATACATAATGTATAAATATAAATATATATGCAGTGACAGTAAGACCTCGGTTACTCAGTCAACCACTGAAGTCAAATGGAGTAATTTTTCTGCCTTCCCTAATACATAAAAGAAGTGATTGTTGAGAGGGTTGGGCCTTCGCCGGGCTGCAGCAGCTAGCTGGGAACACAGGTCCAAGCAAACTGTGAGGCAGGAGAGGCTGCTGGAGGCTGGGAGAAAGGAGTGGGAAGGTAGGAGACCTCCTGAGGCCATGGTGGCATTCAGGGCCAATGCACGGTTGTGTCTCCCTCAGCCACAGTCAGTTCTTGCAGGTGCTGTTGTCTTGATGGCCAGAAAATCTCACTCAGGTTCCTGCACCATGTCCATTCTGCCTTTGCACACTGTGTTCCTTCTACGAGCACGCACTGGGCCAGCCTTCAGGAGTGGATAGCCATGTTCTGAGAGACGTGAATACCAGTTTCTATTTCAAGATGCTATGTACTTATAAATTCATATGGTATTTATTTTGTAAAAATAATAGAATTGTGTTTACTCGATACAACAATAAGTATACACAGATGAGAAACCTATATATGGTGCTTGTGAGGTGGGACTGGAAAGTAACATCTTTCACTGCAAGCATCTGTCAGTTTCAAAAGAGCTGCTGGCGTGGCAGTGAGCTGTCAGCTGTACTTTGTCCTTTAGCGAATGTCCTGAGATCAGCAAGGCAGCAAACATTCATTTCACTCTTGCTCAAACACCCTTCTGGTACCACATTAAAAAAGCAAAGATTTATGAGGAAATGCAGTGCCATTTGGTGGTTTTGGCAGTGGGATTGTACTGGATTCTTATGGCAATTTCAGTGCTGCTCTGTTCAGGTCCACGGGGAGATCTCTGAAACCAAGGCTGTGTGAGTAAGCTTCAGATCCATCTGTGGTGAGATGTGAGCCTGGCTCTGTGTTTTCCAGTGAAAGCTTGGGCTCTAGTTTTATTCGCTCCTCTGAGCTCATAGCTAGGATTTCCAACCACTCGGCCTGAACACTTCAAGCCAGCCATGGGGGAAAGTAGCAGCTGTGTGGGCAGACGTGCTGAGGCCCACCAGTCCCAGCTGTGCAGTGCCATGTGCCTGCTATGTGGGCCCCATTACAGCCGTGCCCCATGGCTGTAACCATGTCTGACTCCTGTGGCTTTATGGAGACACCCAGGGAAGCGAAGGGAGACCACAATGAGCATCCTCCAGGAGGCATCTCGCAGCAGCTATCACCTGTGAGTTCAGATAGCAGCTGCTGCTGTGTCCCCTGTGCTCTGCTAAGCATGGGTCTGTGGCTTCAGGGCCTCAAAGGGAACAGCAGATGAGTCGAGGAGGAAAGGTAAGACTTTTTGACTTCCTAGCCACTTGTGCAGTCCCATGGGTGCCCAGTGCATCAGACACAGAGTCTTCCTGCCTGTATGGGAACAGTTGAATCATGGCCTGAACCTCTGATTGACCACCTGAGGCGAGCACTGACTCAGCTGCAGGGGCACAGGTGAACGCAGCTGAGTGACCGGAAGGGCTGGAGCCAGGCTGCACCTCTCCTAGACCTTATTTAAGGGCTGACTCCCCAGGAGGAAGGATCTCTATCTGAACATTACTCCTCTTGGAGCCTTTCTGCAAGCTCAGGACACAGGTAAGATCTTTATTTAATTTTTCCTTTGTAAGAGGATGATCTCTCTGGTCCAATATCTGTATACCTGTTTTCCATACACTGCCCTTCTTAAGCAGTTTCTCCTGTGCAGTGAAGTCAACAGGAGCTTTGAAATCATTTTCTGGATTTCATTTTTCTGGTTCTATTGTGGTCCCAAGGAGCTATTGAATTCTCACCTGGCCCAGGCGTTTAGCTTGTATGTAATCACAGAAATTGTAAGTCTGCTTCATTAAAATAGACGTGGTTCCCCAGTTCTCGTCCTCGTTCCATGAAGGGGAGCAGCCATTCTGGGGTCATGGCAGCCCTCATCCTTGAGGCCCAGGAATGAGAATGGGTCTTGTCTGAGTGCCACTGTACTGGGACTTCCAGGAAGCAGTTTCATTGGCTTTGCAGTGTATGTTGATGTCCTTAATGCAAAACAATCTGCAGAAGTGGAAGATCTGTTTACCTCAGCTACAGCTGAAAGCTTAGCCAGTCATTTGCATCTCACTTACGATACAAAATTGGTGGTCTTTTGTGGTGGGACCAAAAGTATGAAAGAATAAAAGTGCCAAGACAGCTAGTTTGAAGATGATTCCTTTTATTTTGAATATTATGCATCTCGGAAAAGTTTTGTTGACTTGGGTTGGTTTTGAACCAATCTCTTCAAGCTGTGGATCTGATCTCAATTTGAAAGCACAAGGTTAAATAATTCTTTTCACCTTCTCTCGCAGTTCAAAAGAGGCTGTTTTGCAGTTGCTGTTTGATCTGATTTCAAGGTCTCCCAGCATGCAGAGTTTTTTCTTTTTTTTTTTTCTGGACTAATGTGAGGGTTTTTTCATCTGTTGTTGCTCTCTTTGAACAAAGTAGCAACAACATCTTCAGGTACTGCATTCCTTCCTGGTAAAATGTTCAGAAGCTGTTAAGCTATCAAATAAACCAGCACCTAGCAACGGGCTGCTTAGGATATGTATGGATTTGATGTGATGTGCTAATAAACAACTCAGCAATATGTACACTGCCAAATGTTTTTTCTGCACTACAGGACGGCAGTGCCAGCTCTGGATCTTAGCCCTTTGATTTATTGATTGTTTTGTGAGTCACAGGTGATTTTGATTTCAGTCTATTATTTCTTGTAGCTAGTAAGGCTTTTGCATGATCTGAAAAGAGGAAGATCCCACCAAATTAAACTGTTCTGTGGTTGAGTTGGCAACAGAAAAGTAGAGCTAGGTGTCTAAATGTGCAGAGCCCAGTTGGGTGCTACTTGCGAGCAGCTCTGGACATGGCCTCCACCCAGCAGAAAGCCTTGTCCTGTGTCCCCTGTGGCCTCTCCAGCCATAGAAAACAACACAGCTGCTCAGACAGAGCTCCTGAGGGAACATATGGCCACCCAGGCTATCGCAGCTAAAGAAATCCCCCACCCTTTCGTGGGGGGGTTAGACCAGTGCTCCCCCTTTTTTGTTTCTGAAGCATTGCCTTCAACGTTCCATGGGCACGCTCAACAATGGCCTGACCTGTACAGGAGTGGGGGATACCAGTTTTATGTTGAATGCCCCATTGTTGAAAGAAGGCTGGGGTGGACCGGGCTGTATAGCCACGGCCATTATCTGTCTTGATAGTGAGAGGAACCCCAAGTGCAGCAAAAGCAGAAAGGAAATGCTTGCACATATCCCTAGCCTTTTACCCTGAATGTAGGGAGGCAAAAATGCAGGTTGAGAAGGTGTCTATAGAGACGTGAACATACTGGAGCTTTCCAAATTCAGGAATGTGAGTAACATCCGATTGCCATAGCTCGAGGGAATGTAGCCCTCTGGGGTTAACACCTATGGAAGGGGTGGGGGCGAGCGTCTGGCAGTCAGGGCAGGCATACACAATTTGCCTAGCTTGATCCATGGTAATTTGGAAGGAACGATGCAAAGCCTTAGCGCTTTGGTGATAGAAATCATGAGATAAACGGGCTTGTGCAAAGTGGTCAGGAACCACTACGGCCCCAGCCAACTTATCTGGTGTTGCATTACCCTCAGTGATGGGACCTGGCAGGCAAGAATGAGAGCGGATGCGGTGAATGAAGTATGGGTGAGAGCGGTGATCTAACGCCCACTGCAGGCGTAAAAAAAGAGCAAAAAGGTTAGGGTTCACAACTTCCTTTAAATAAGCATGTTCTAAATGCATGACAACACCGGCTACATAAGCAGAATCTGTGATGACATTAAGAGGTTCGGACCATCGCTCGAAAACATGAACGACGGCTGTAAGTTTGATTTATGCTGACCCTGTTGTAACAAACACATCCTGTTCCCAATTACCACTAAGACCTTTCCATACAGCAACTGCAGGGCCAGTTCTGCCTGAGCCATTCGTGAAAACAGTAAGAGCAGAAGGGAGAGGGGTCGGAGAAAGTTTCAACAGCAAGACTAATGGGAGAGAGTGTAATGATTGCAGCATCTTATGAGGTGGGGGGTGTATGGAAAGCTGTCCTGGGAAGCCTGCTAAGGCGCATTGTATGTGGTCAGATCTGTGGAGGGCGAACTCCCAGTGCCGAAGGTCAAAAGGAACATAAATAGTGACAGGCTCTTTAGCATCCAATGTGAGGAGGTGCTCTCTACCTTTGGAAATAACCATTGTGATCATTTCCAGGCAAGTGGTGATTGTTTTCAGGAACTTGTGTGGCAAAAAAATCCATTCAACAATAATTAAAGGATCAGGTTCTGTCAGAATCCACTGCCCAAGCAGGCCATATGGCTGAAAAGAAGAGTTAATCACAAAAAGATCAATGGCATACAACAAATTCCTGCGGTGTGCCGACTGAAGAAAGATCTTATCAAGGATGCAGCGGAGAGCTGTGGACACTGCTGGTGTGAGTTGGTGAGGGGAGGAGAGGTCTGGGTCCCCTTCAAGTAAACAAAACAGGGGGTGGAGATCCTCTGTGGAAAGCCCCAGCAGGGATCTCATCCAATTAACTGTTCCTAACAGTCTTTGCAAATCATTCAAGGTAGTGATCTTTGTTGCTAAAGCAAGAGTCTGTGGCCGGACCCGAGCCTGAGAGATATGCCAACCTAAATATAACCACGGCAATGACTTCTGAGTTTTGTCAGGTGCAGTGCAAAGCCCAGAGTAGAGGCTCTGACAACCACAGAAGCAACCTCCGAAACTGTGTCCTCCTCTGAGGCACAAATCAAAATATCATCCATATAGTGGTATATCAGTGTGTTAGGGTATACTGCGTGGACTGGGGACAGCGCAGCTGCAATGTATTGCTGGCAAATAGTGGGGCTGTTTTTCATGCCCTGAGGCAAGACGGTCCAGTGAAACCATCACAGAGGTTCCGCGTTGTTAATGGAGGGGACTGAGAAAGCAAATCATGGCGTGTCCTCAGTGCGCAGTGGGATGTTAAAAAAACAGTCTTTGAGATCAATGACAATGAGCGGCCAAGTTTGTGGTAACATACTTGGGGATGGGAGTCCTGGTTGTAGTGGACCCATATCCTCAATCACAGCATTGATTTTTCTTAGGTTGTGTAGTAAGCACCATTTCCCTGAGCATTTCTTAACTACAAAGATAGGGCAAAATGCAAGTCAAATTTGGTTTCTGATGTGAGACTTTTTGTGACCAAAAAATTAGAGGCTCCCCAATGGAGCCAAAACCCTTGTCACCCCTACAGGTTTCCACTGCTTTCTGTGGATCAGGCTGGAAATAAATCAACTGCACCATACAGCTCCCAGCTGGAATCGTGCAAGGTGGTGTTGGAGTCCATAGCATAATTTTGATCTTGCCCGTATAGTCAGTGTCGATGACGCTGGGCAGCACAAAAAGTCCCATACGCATCGCAGAAGAACATCTTAATAAAAGAGCTGCCTTGCCCTCCCCCAGTGGGCCACGGACACCTGTGGGTGCAAGGGCAACAGCGACACTGTCCAGGACTATATCGACTGAGGTGGCCAAGTCCACTCTGGTGCTGCCTGAGGTGCGGCCATACAAGCCATCGCAGCCATTTGAGGGGCCGCGAGCCGAAAACTGTTCTGTGGAGGGGCATTTGGTGTCACAGTGCGACCCCCTCTTGTGCTCCTCCCCACATTTCCCGAGGGTCTGAGAGAATTCCTGTCCTATCCCTTTAAGAGGGTTTCTCTGAGAGAGCGCCGAGTTCTCAGCGGCTTGTGCCTGCGACAAACTTTTCCATTTTGACTCCCAGACAGTATACTGCATGTCAGTCATAACCAGCCTGCACATCATTCTGAAATCGTGCGGGGTAAGAACCGCGCTGTCACAAATAAACTGGATAAGGTTAACTGTATGTGGGGCGCCTATGCCGTGATCAGTAACTGCGCGCCGCAGGTCACGCAATATGGTGTAAGACAGTACTTCCCAGCGCGGCTCCTGGCCTGGAGTTAGGATAACTGGGAACGCATGCAGCATGTCTACATCCCCTGC
>PPHD01002704.1:8411-31253 GCA_002909625.1 Bambusicola thoracicus
TTTTTTTTCTTTTTTTTTTTTTTTTTTGGTTTGTTTTTTAAATTTGTTTTCTTTTCTTTCCCCCTTTAGTTTTACAAGATTATGTCCTGACCTGCAGTTATTTGCATCTGCTAGCATACTAGCCTGTAAACTGAAAATACTCGATGACTCCAGCAACAACAGGGCTCAGGAGAATGCTTTCCTACCAGTGTTACATTCCCACTTATGTCCCCTTTGATTTTGAACTTGATTGTCTATTTTGATCCTGATTCAGCCCTGACTCTTCTCTTTTGCCATCCCCTTCCTTAATACCTGCTTTGAGTGAGCAGAACCCGGCACTAGGATATCAATGGTTCTTCCTGACTTTAGTCTCAATCACTGATCACATCTCACCTTGCCCTTAAAATGGGTTAAATCTTTTATTGTTATGATTCACATATTTCAGCTCCTAAATGCTGTATCTACCTACACACCTCGTTTTTACTTTTATTTACTTTACTCTTTGATTACAGTCCTCTTAAGAACACAGGACAGAGTTGCACAGGTCATAGAATTCATTTATCCTGTCTTTTCCTGCCAAGTGTGTCATAGAACTACTTTTATAAATCTGCCAAGTTCTATCTTTAAATACATTCTCTCCTCTTGCTCTTCTAAGAGAAGGTTGTTTTTGTGCCTAACAATTAGAAACTATTCTCCAGCCTGATTTGCTTATGCTCGTTTCCTTTTGTGACAATTTCATATATTATCATCACTGATATATTTAGAGCTGTCTTACATCTTTCAGATTTCATTTTATTAGGTTAAACAAATCAAAGTTTTCTAATCTTTATATCTGAGATATATCTCCATTCCCTGGAGTCTTCTGTTCTGTTTGAGTCTAAATTCATTCTTCTTGAACATGGGTGATCACAATTCCCTATGATATCCAATGTGGGATGTAATAGTACAACAGTACTAATTTTCATATCTTCATGGGAAATGTTTTATCTGATCCTAAGCTTTATGTATCCTAGGCACTAGCTTATTTCATAGATCTATCATTCTGGTGACTCAAATCGCTTTGTGAGTCATGTTCACTCAGGAATTTCACCTGGTTAGAGTCTCTATTGTTAATTTTGATAAGAAGTTACTGTTAGTCAGTATGTGCCTGACACTGAATCTTGCATTATCGAGTATCAGTATTCTCTAGTTTTCTGTTATTTCATTCATCAAGAACAAAAATTGTATGCATTTATTATCCTCCAAAATATTCTCAGCAAAACTCATTAAAAAACCTCTCATTTTTAATGCAAATGTCGTGAAGATATTAAATGAAGTTTGTCCCCGAATAAGCCATTGCCTGATTTGACTCACACCCTTCTTTCATCCCAGCAGTTCTCACCTCATTCACTGTTATAGCTGAAAAACTTCACACCAATCTTCATTTTGCTAGTCATGGCTCTATGTGCACCAACAGTCTCTTTGCCCCACTTCTATGGGTTTGATTGCTTGTGATCAAGGCCACCTGTGAACCAGTGCAGCTATGTGTTAGGCCACAGTGACAGAGCTGTGCAGTGAAGACACCTTGTTGGGGCTTTGCATGGGTGATACATTTAAGCTCAGGCCTTTACTCTTGGTCACTGCCTGTGATCTGCCTGCCTTGCTTTGACCCAGACCCTGATCTACAGGGTTCACTTCCTGGCTTGACTTCAGAACTGTCTCCTTGCTATGAACCAGACTGAGATCTGGACTCTTGGCTATTCCTAGTTATTTTCACCAGACCTGCTCTACTTTCATTTGGGTGCTGTGGAATTGAGCCCTGTTAGTGAGACCAATGCCCTGTCTGTGGGCAACATTCCAATATTCTCCTTTTCAGGAGCAAGGCCCTACCTGCTGCTGCTTGACACAGCTCAGCATTTTACAGTACAAAATTATTTCCAGTGGTTGATTTAAGCCAGTAGGTTATCCTAGCATATCTTGCCTTTCTGTGCCCTCATACAATTACACTTTACAGCTCTGGTGTATGATTACAGAGGTGTTGATGTTGGCTCTGAATGGTGATTAGGTACCTGGGTAGGACAACAGTGCAGCTGAACTGGCATAAGTTCTCACATTAAAGACTATGCAGGCTCAACAACGGAAAAGGCTGATTTGAAGAAAAAGTTAGGTAAATATCATATGTTGGGTTTAATATTGGTGTAATATTGATATTTTTTTGGATGCAGAGACCCCTACAACCAATCTGCTGTTGATCTGAATAGTTCATGAGTCACTGGGATATTTTTCAGATGCCTAAAAGGAGGGAAACATACTGGGACAGACATAGAAGTAGTGCCAGATTCGTTTTCAGGAGTAACAGCAACCTGAGAAGCAGCATTGACAACAGTGAATTTGACTTATCTCAGGATATGAATGAAAAGGATGACAAGATCTGAGTGACATTTGAACACAAAGACAAAATTATAACCCACTGCAGCCTCTGTAAGAGATGAATCCATGTCTGAGCCTATGACCTAAAATCTGAGGGGACTTCTACATAAAGCAGAAGAGGATCCTGCTTTGCAGCTTCTACACTGCCTCTGGAGTTTTATCTCAAACTCATCCCCTGTGCTTGCATCTCTTGGAGCTCTGGGAAGGATTTCTCCAGCGGAGGGGTTCACAACCTGTGCTAAGGTGGCTGGCACATAGCAGCCACCACCTTGTTTGACTTAATAACCTCAGCATTACTGCATCTGATGAACGTGCTTCTGAACTCAAACTGGTGTAGATGTAGGCAAGTCCCTACCAATAAAACCAGCACTGAATTCTCCAAATTGCAGGCATAAGGTTGAGGTGAAGTGATTCTAATAAAGTAACTTAGAGCTTATTCCTTTCACATATGCATGAAATTCCTCACAGTCAATATTTTTATTTTTATTTCTTTTTATTTTTATGTTAAGGGAATTAAAGAGGAAGAAGCAGCCAGGAGAAATCAAAGGACAGTTGTTACTGATATGGAAACATTAGATGAACTAAATAGAAACAGGGAGAAAACTGTGGAAAATGCCATAAAAAACAGCTCTCTTTCTGTCTCTCATATCTGACTGTGTGCTTCCAGAACAAAGCAAATAGCTCTTGAGAAGAAAATCATCAAGAAGAATTTTGAATTTGGGTTTCTCTATAAGAAGCGCAGAAGGCCACTACATCATCTCTTGGCAAGGGGAACTCAGTATTTTCCATCTGCTTGTGACAAATGGCTGAGCCACATAAGAGCATCATTGTTGTTGCACTCTCCTGGGAGAGTAGGAGCAGTGGCCTCCAGACGGCCGCGGAAGCAGTGGGTGCCCTGTGACAGGCACCAGAACTGAGGCCATCTGGGGTGAAACCACAGAACTGAGCGGCAGCAGTGAAGAAAGAGAACAAGTCTACTCAGCACAGGATAAAAGGGGAAGGAATAAACGGGCTGCGTTGCTGGATGCTATGTTGTGTTGTAGACAACATGCGGTGTCCCCATGAATTCGGGTTTGGTCTAGCGAGAGAAATACACCAGCAGAAATGCTGCAGTTTGAGAACTGAAATAGGCAATGAAGGAAATTCAAATGTGTTTTTCTGGACACCAGATGTCCCCGTAAAAGTTGCTTAATGTTGATTTCAGCAAGCAAAGATGTGTTTGTGTGCACACATATTGCAGTACTTATATGGGGAAACACGGACAATTATCAAATCTCAGTGCGAAATACAAGGAAAGCTCAGCTGGAAGCACTGTGCTGAAGGACTGCGGGGATGCAGGGTGGCCGTGCAGCCAGAAGCAGGCCTGTGCAGCGTGGCTTTGCACCTCCTGCAGACACGGCATAGCTCAGCCGAGCTTTGCTTTTCTAGCAAACTCCATCCATTATCTCCTTCTCCAATAAGCTTACACGCAGGCTCGCCGTCTTGTGGTGTACTTTCTTCCATTTTCAAAATGCTTTCCGAGAAAGCTGGTGTTTTTCTACCTTTTAGATAACCTGATGTTCCCAGGAGGCCGGGCGGGCTGTGAGAGCCGCTCGCAGGCGGCCGCCGTTACGGCACGTGCCTCCCACGGCGCGCGGCCCCCGGCTGCCCCTCAGCAGCACGCAGCTCCCCCCGGGGCCTGGAGGTCCTTCTCGCTTCGCGCGGATCCGTCCCGTGGCGGCGGGGCGGAGAGCGGCGGGCGGGGGTAGGGGAGGCAGGGGTGTGTCCTGCTCCTTGTCCGGGGCACCGGGGTCCTCTCGCCTCCCTCCGGCAGCTCACTCGTCTGGCGGGATGGGCCGGCAGCTCGGCCGCCCGGGAGCGATGGCACGGGCAAGTTTGCCGTTCCTCCTGCTCCTTGCTGCGCTCTGCAGCCGGGGCCAGCAGCCGCCGCCGCCGCAAAGAGGTACCGGGGAGCGGGGAGAGTGACGAGGGCGGGAGCCCCGAAGTGACAGCAGACCGTGCCTCGCTCGGGGGCCGTGGGGGACGCGGGGTGGGGGGCGGCCGTGGCAACGGGAAGAGGGGCGGGTAGCCCCCAGTCTGGGGGACCGGCGGGCACTGCTTGCTGGGACGTGGTCAGGCCGAGGGGAGCTTACAGGAGAGCCTTAAAAAACGTCTTCAGCTGTCAGTGCCCCTTCTGGTGCCTGCCTTGATGTTCTTTACGTTTTTAGTCCTGCTAAAAGCAGTTCAGTAAGGATAGACGACGGGTGCAATAAAAAAGAGTCATGGGAATAGCGTCTGGCTTCAAGAAGTATGTGATGCTGTGCTGTAGGCTGAACAATTGGCATTAGGAATTTTGGGTCAGTTTAGGGCGTACTGAACTTTAAAAATGCAATGCACTGTTATTTCAGGGGGGGAATGTCTCAAGATGTGTAATACTAATGCTACTGCATGAGGATGAATGACCGTTGATCAAGTATATCTGCAGGTGCTAGAATAACCCAGGGATAAAATCCCTCCCAGAATGTGGTTCGTTGATGAGTTAATGGCAAACGTGGAAGACTGAAAAATACTGATTTGGCTTTTTTCATTATTTTTTTTTACCAAACCTCTACAGTGAAGGGATGCAATCGTCTTAAGTGCGAAAGTGGGTGTCTTGGGCTTTCATATGCTGCGCTGTTGCTGTACTCTTAGAGTTCTGGTGATTCAGAGAGGAACTCTAGCACAGCTAATTTCATGTTAATAATGTGACGATGGGACATAATCACAGATGAGTTCAAGTGCTGGCCTGCCAAATTTTAAAGACGTTTACTGCCTTCTGAATTTCTTTCTGAGATCTGTCACAGCTGCTAGGCGGTGCTAGCACTGTGTAGAACTCACTGTTTTGCCCAGGCAAAAAGGTACTGAATTCCTTTGCAGTGCAAAAAAGTTTGAAAAGCGTGACTTCATCAAGTCCTGGAGAAGATACACGATGTACAGAAGTATTACAAGACCCCTGATTTATACCTTTAAACTTAACAACTCTTGTTTTTCCAGCTACAGTTATTTGGCAATACCCCTAACGCTGGATGGTGTTACTCTAATTGTTAGCACCAGTCAGATGTCTGTGGAGAAGATTATGTAACAGAGCTGCAATGCTTTGAAAAACAGAATTTGAGACATCACAATGAATTCCCATGTTGTTTCTTAGAACAGAACAGTTCAAGAACATTTTGCACCTCAAACATGAGAACAATCTGTAATTCTGTGGGTTGTTTTTTTTTTTCTTCCGTTTTTAAGTCAGTAGAAGATTTATTGTGGTCAGAAACCTGGAGTTAATTTTAAGTTTTTGTTTCTGCTACATGTGTTGTACTCCTCGTATGAACGCTAAGTACTCATGTAGAATTTCTCATCAAAAAGTAGCATGGGACCCAGAAAGACGTGCACATCCTCTAACAGTATTTCTTAAAGATACACCTAACTTATGGCTCAGGCAATCTTACTGAAGCACTATATAATGTTACTTTTAAAAGTTAACCCCTGGTGCATGCTCTTTTCCATGAGACGTGTGAGAGACAAAGTAGTAACAGTTTAGAAAGGAATAACCAATATTAGGGATGGGGACAAGAAACTGATATACTGTGCTGTAACCTGACCTGTGGTGCCAGCTGCTGAGAGCAACGGAGATAACTCAGGAAGTGCAGGTGTTCCTTCACATCACAAAAATCCCAAGTGTAAGTTGACTCTTAACAGGTGATGTAGATTGGACGCTCATGAAGTCAAAGGGAAATGAGGGGTGAACATCAGTAATATAGAATAATAACATAAAATTAGCAGAATGTCACAGTGGCTGGTTGGTCAACATTTTTTTAGCTTGTCTATGGATGTAGGTTATTAAAGTGAGTTTTCAGGATTTAGTTTAAAACTGCAATATAGTATATCTATGCCCTTTTACATTCGTTCATTCTATATGCTACTAAGTAACTTTGCAGGTAAAAAGATATGTTGTGGTTGTTTGTAACATTTTACTTTTAAATTTTGGTGCATCCTGATTCCATCTAATTTAATAATTGCTTGAGAAAGTGAAAGCAGAGTATTTAGATGAGTTTTAGGTTTAAAATGTGAGAAAGGAGAACACAATATTGACAATTCTGGATAAGGTGTTGGAAATAGGTAGAACTGTCCAGTCCGACTAGAGCCATAAATCTCTGTTTTTGTGTACAAGCTTTGACTTGAATAAATCACAGCAAAACTGGGAGAGGTGGATCTTGTTGCTTAGAGAAAGTCATGCATTCTTGTACAAGTAAAAATGTAAGATGTATTTTAATACAAAAATCCTTTGTATTCATTTTTCATCTTACTATTTATTTATTTATTTATTTGTTAGGAGTCTGTCTTACTAAACTTGGAATACTAAAATCAGAATGGTGAATCTTTAACCTGTTTCATAAATCCCCTTTAAAATAATGCAGCAAACAATCATTTTTAATTAGTTCAGGCTGGAGGAAGGAATCCACCCCCATATGGTCTGATTTCTTATCCAACTACTTGGACTGACAGTTTCTGGGATTACCACATTTTGGAATAAAAGGCAGCAATAAATCCCCAATGTAAGGATTTTTTTGTTTGTCTGTCTTGAGGTCTAAACTCATTATATTTGTAGGTCAGGAATGGCAATAGGACACAAAGACAGGCAAATAGAAATCAGTCTGTTTACCTGATTATTTCCTGTTCTTTCCCTATTTTTATACTAGTCAATAAGCCCATACCTAGTGAATACTTTCCTTTCTGAATGAAAGCAGTGTCCTTAGTATCTGAGAGCTCTTACACCACAGGCTATATTAACAATAGCACAGCCAACATCATGATTTCAGATGTCAAATACAGACTAAGTTGTTTGCTAAAATTTATACTGACTCCATTCATATCTTTGAAAGAGGAAAGATTTCCTTGATGCTTGCCAATGAAGTTTGTTCATGAGCGGGCTCCTGCTGATGTTGATGACTGATATGTGTTATTGTTTTATACTGGCTCCTGTAATTGCTGGCATCTCATAGTTTCAGCTTTAACTCAGTTTTGATTCTTCTTAATCCAAAAGTATAGATAAGAGAGATAATGAAGAAACTGATAATGAGTTTTGGGCTGCTTCTGTACCATGGTTAAAGTAGAGATTAGACCTTACTTCTTTTTCATTTTTAGGATTTATTTTGGCTAGGAAATGATTGGATCTCCAGACAAAGTAACTTAAGTTATTGTGATTGTTGTCCTGAGGGATAATGAAGGTCTCTCAGGATTGTTGAACAAAAACCAAAAGATATAGCAGTTACTGCCCTCAACTTTTTCAGAGCTTCAGTCTCTATTAGTTGTTCCATAGCATCACACGGATCTGCCTTAGACTGTTCTCCCTGCCAGATTCCTCTAGCAGACATTATCTTTGAATCAGACCTTGTAATAACATTAAACTCTAAAGCAGCTGTAGAAGTATTATGCCAGGGAGCTCTTGTGAAACCTCGGGAAGAATGATGAACATTCCTACAGAGTGGATTATCCAAATACCATTACAACTCCTTCTTCAGTCACAACCCTCATGTGCTTCTTCTTCTGTCATAATGGAGTTAAAGTGCAATAAAAAAGGTTACCAAAAGTGAACAAATTATTTGTTTTTAAACTTATTTTTATAACTATTCAATTTTTATAGCAAACGGATATATCTTGTAATTCACTTAGCTGATGAGTAAGGGTATTGTTTGAAGTCAGAAAGAATAATTTTTCATTAGAAGAGTAGTTTTGAGAACAGTTTTAAACATAATGTATTTTTTCCTGCTGCTATAGGAAAGTGGAGTGAAGTTGTGGGTAGGCAGTTGGGAACTGAAAGGTGCAAGAAAAATAAATCATAGGCACTGGTTTTCTGCGTACTTCCAGTGAGAGTTGAATAAGGATTTATTTTGCTTTTCTACGCGTATACAACCTCCTCTGATAAACCCCTAGAGTTTTTGATGCAATTTTCAGTTGTGCAGTCTCTATGTTCTGCTGGAAGGTGCTGAACACAACTGTATGATTCCTCTGTTCATTCTAGATGCTCAACAGACTGTAATTCTGTTCTACAGAAACTTATGGATAGTTCTATTATAGGGAAATGCATCTATATTAACTTCCTTGAGGTGTATTGTGCACTGAGAGTGAAGAACAACTCTTGTACATTTGGTATTGTACTTCTAGGCTGAGAGAAAAAATGAATTGAATGGCATTATTTATACAAATTACTGTGCTTCTAAGTATGTATGATAAAATATGAGGGCTACTCTGAACACAATGCCTCCTATTTTGTTATGCTGGCTCATCATGTCAGAGGTGGATGTTGGCAGCGGAGGGGCAGTCTGACAGAATGGTGTCTGACGTGGAAGTGGGTATGAAGCAAAGGCATGTAATTGAATTCTTCCATGCAGAAAAAAAAAATGGCACCCACTGACTTTCATCTACAGTTACTGCATGCCTGTAGAGACCAAACAGTGGATGTGAGCACAGTGAGGTGGGTGGTGCAATTCAGCAGTGACAACAGTGGATCACCTCCACTGGTACAGATTTGTAGAAGCACAGCATGCAGGCTCTTGTTCATGCCTGGCAAAAATGCATAGGTAATGGTGATGATTATGTGGAGAGAATGTTTTGTAGCTAAGAATTTGCTCAGTCAAGCAGTGTTATGGTGCTCTTTGTATCTGTTGTAGTTTCCATAGAGATAAATAGGACACACTATTTTCAAATTGACTTGTGTACTTAGGTTGCAGTGATAACTGTTTTGTGCGTTTTCTAAACCTGGCTACAATACTAGGGAATATGAATAGTCTGGAATTCTCTGAAACCAGAGAGCTCTATGAAACAAGAAATCCATGCTTGCTTAAGAATGCAAAGTAACATATTAAAAATACTGGTGTTTTCAAATAAATTCAACATGTGTATAAGAGCAAGTTCCGGAAGCAGTGATTTGAGTGTGACTCAGTTGCACATCTGGTTTAGTTGTATGAATTTTGTGTGCATTTCTTGTAGTGACAACAAAAAGATGATTGTAGAGTGTCAAAAGTACACTAACAATGAATAAATGAATCCCCATATGGAGTGCATAGCCTCACCAGCTCTTGATACCAGTGTAAGTGGGCGAAGATTTTTGTTAAATATGCCTTCTCAAAAAAGAATTGGACCTCACACAAAAAAGTATTCTTTACCATGGAAGCACATCCCCCAACTTCTGCCCATTTAGTTGAAAAATATTACATTCTTGACTATAGTGTCGTTCTCCAGCTGGGCACAGCTTTCTAACTTAATTCCATTGTACTAAGGTTGTGTGTGGGCTTAGGGTCTGTGTAAGTTGGATCAGCTTCTTCCCCCATCGCTTTTGTTATGGTTATATAGTAAATATGGCAAATATTTTCTAAAGTCAGATTTGCTGGGAGGCTTTTACATGCATACCCTATAATCTCTGATTATGCATGCAGCTTCAGTTTCCCCCCCAGCTGCAGCTTTTACACAGAAAACAAGGTGGTCATTTGCCAGCAAAATTAAAAGTTAAACACATGTAGTGGCTTTATAGCATGTTAACTAGAGGGGAAAATGCACTGAGGCTGCTTGCTGCCTTGGCAGGAGTTATTTAAAAGGGACTTTGAAGCTGAGTTTAATTGTTGAAAACTGTTGTGGTACAGGAAATTGATGAAAATGGCAATAGTAATAATCAAGAGCTTGAGTCACTTGGGAAAAATAGAGTATCTTAGAAGAATGAATTGGAACTGAAATACTTATGAGTTATTTGCTTAGTCATGGAACATATGACTTATCTTTTGGTCAGTATTGTTACTCTCCTTAGTTCTCTTCTTGCTGTCCTTCTTAGATGATAGTAGCTAAAGGGATCAGTGAATGCAGCTGTGTTCTAATATATTGGTTCTTCATGCTGTTAACACACATGTGGCTGATTATATAGTACTTTGCTTCTGCTTAAAATACTTATTTGTCCTAACAGTCCTTTTTAAAACTTCAGTGGTTCAGAGGTGGTGTAATGCAAGAGCACCAGCAATTCCATGTATGGGTTTACCGATCCCTAAGAAAGTATGTGGAGGCAAGTTAGCAGATACCTCCAGATAAACTTCAGTATAAGCTTGTGCCTCTAGATAATCAATAATCTGATTAGGGCTTGCATGCTGCTGAAATCAGAACTGTCAGTAGCAAATCAGGAAATTAATCATGGATTTTGCTGAGTTGCTGGCTCTATATGTGGCAGAAGCAAATCTATATAGTTATATATATATATACACACACACAGAAGAGCAGTGGACATCGTGAAGGAGGATGCTGAGAACAAGATGGTGGACATCATTTTTCAATTAGTGAAAAAACTTTGGGTGCTCCCCTATCTTCTGTGCTGTGTGTAGCTCTGATCTCTGTATCTCAAGCATGACACAATGGAGTTTTGGAAGTTACTGAGAAGGATGATTAAAATGACTAAGTGCTTGGAGCAGTGAACTTAGAAAGGGAGACTCAAAAAATCAGGATGCTTGGGTTTGGAGAGGAAATAGCAGGGAAGGGACAGAACAGGTTGCCTGGGAAAGCTGTGAATACCACTTCTCTGTTCAAGAGAAGGGACTTGGAGCAACCTCTAGTGCATGGACGTCCAACTTTTTTGATTGCCTGGGCTGCAATGAGTGAAGAGGAATTCTCTTTGGATGCAGATACCTTGGTCACTCCAAAAGTAATGCCTCCTATTTCTTTCCATAGAAATTACAGCAGATACAAAGAGCACAGTAACACTGCTTGATTGAGGAAATCCTTAGCTACAAAATGCTATCTCTCCACATAATCATCACCATTACCTATGCATTTTTTCCAGTGATAAACAAAAGCCTGCATGCTGTGCTTGTAAAAGTCTGTACCAGTGAGGGTGATCCATTGTTGTTGTCACTGGTAAAACACACCACCCACCACCTTATCGTTCTTACATCCGATGTTTGGTCTCTACAAACATTCAGCAGATGTAGATGAATGTCAGTAGGTGTCATTTTTTCTCTATAAAGGAGATCTTTTAAAAGTCTGGTAAAGAGACAAGGTGAATTTTTTTAATTGCAATTCTATGCCTTCCATCTGAAAATGTGCAGGTAATACATTTATGTGAACTGAAAATAGGCTGATAGTTCTCCGGTGTTTGGTTGGTGCTGAGGGGCCAAGTCAGGCCACTTGGTGGGGTAGAGTCAGAGCTGCTGCCACAGTGATGTGAGGCAGGGAGTGGCCACAGTGTGAACTGTGCCAGGCTGTACATGCCTGCTGTAGTGGAAGATGTCTGTGCCCATGGTAAGAGAGTTGTAACTAGATAATCTTTAAAGGTCCTTTGCAGCCCAAACCATTCTCTGATTTTACTGAGGTTTGTACAATCTCAAAGGCAAAAGTAAAGGTGCGCACTGAACTACTATACACCAAGCGCAGAACTTAGAAGCAGTGATGCAAACTGTGTGGAGTTTGGCTTAAAAAATGATTAAAGGGTAAAATGCACTTTACAGGATCATTAACTTCTGGAATTTACTGCCATAGAAGTAAATTCTAGAAGTATACTGATTGAGAATGCCAACAGTTTCAAGAAGGAATTAGACAAATGCATGGACAGAGAGCCTGTAAAGGGATGCCAATAAGGGATCACTTAGACATCCCTCACTCACTTTCTTTGTGGGATGCTGGGTAACATACAGAGAATGACTACAGTGTCTCAGCAGTCTGTATTATTTCTCCTAATTGAATGTCAGAACCCTATTTTGGAGGGAGTTGGAGAAAGGGCTGAGAGAAAAGCAAATCATAACGAAACCAAGTGAAACTGTGGAGTAACAGATAAAGTTGAGGAAAGTGAGTGGTGATTGAAGGATCAAAAATGGAAAAGGAATTAGAGGTGGGTGTGTAGCAGGACAGCTTGAGACTTCCCAGTGCTTGCTGAATGATCAGGAAGTTGAGACGATACTACACAGTGGTACTTGCTGAGAAACATGAGAGGATCGTGAAATGAAAAAAGGCTCTCATTCTGAAATGTTACTGCTCCGTTCACTTATATCCTAGCCCCTCTTGAGTTTTGTGTCCTTACGATTTGGAAGGTATGATGTCTATGAGGAAACGACACTATTGATTAGAATCAGAAAGACATTTCTTGAGGCTAAGTAGTCCCTGTTTTCTCACTGACAACTTGTAGAACAAATGCTCCAAGCTCCACTTATCTTTGTGGCCCTTTGCTGGCCTGTCTCCAAGATGTCCATACCTTGTACTCAGCATTTGTGTGTTTGTGCACAGCAATTATGTGTGCATTTACCACTGCTGAGCAGAGATCACCTACCTCATGCTTCTGGCAACTCTCTTCCTAATGTTGGCTAGAATTCTTGAAATCCTTTGCTGTGAGGGCACGTGGCTGGCTTATGTTCAATTTGTCCACCAGGACCTTCTCTGCAAAGCTGCTTTCCAACCAGTTGGCTACCAGTCAGTACTGTTTCATAAAATACAAAAATTAAGATACTACATCAGAAGTATCAAGCATACCCTGACTGACTTCTTGAAGATGGACCACACATATGGCAGGAAAGTATTGCCTTATATACCTGTTCCTGCCTTTCCTTGGACAGTGAAAACCTAACCACCAGAGAGGATGTGGGGATATATTTTATTAAGCATTATGGTAATTTTTATTTTTATTTTTTGAGTTTAGACTAAAGTTAGCATACTGTTAATGCTGGAAGAAAATTGAAGGACAGTTTTTAAAAAGTTTTGACAAGGTGTAGGCTGGCCTGACATATAATTAATCTTAAATTGAAGTGATAGAGCTGAACAGTAGTGATATTGAAAGCTTATTTGTAATAGTTATAATACTAGTCATTATCTACAGAACCTGTTTTCTTCAACTAACAGGAGAAAAAGCAATATTCAGGTAAAGAGAATGCAGCCAATTTCTTATAGCTCAGCTATTAAAGATCCAGTATGAAATAAGTGTTCCTCTTTATCTGTTAGATGCTACAGTACTCAGGAATTCCAGTTCTGCAGAAGATTGTCTGTGTGCAATCTGTATACTTTTCATGAGAACCTCTGTGGAGGATGGGAAAATTTAGGGACAATCCACTTCAAAACCAATCTATTATACCTCCAATGTAGACTCTTCTTGCTTTTCTACTTCTGTTCTATGAACCATTTGTCCTGTAAGAAATTCTAATTGTCTTACTTTTCCTTCATTTTAGTTGTAAATATTTTCCTAAGTCTTGTGTCTAGGAACATGAATCATTGCACAGAAAATTCTACTTTGAGTAAGTTACAAAAAGAAGATCTGAAACAGTATTAACAACAGTTGTTGGCCTAGCTTGTTGGTAAAAAACCATGCAAAAACATCCCTTACTGTAACATGCAAAATATTAACTTAAACTATTAGCCCTCTCTATCAGTTATTACTAGTCTCCGTGTTTATGTATTGCTGTTATGAAAACATGGAAGCTTTTTCCCCCCCCAATAATTGTTGCATGGACTATCTATTGTGTGTAACAGAGGCTGAGGGGCCTAAGTAATACATGCCTATGAGTACTTGGCATACCTCCGGTGTCAAATATGATTGGAGAATCATTTACACTGCTTAGGTGCAGGACTTTGGTTATGGAGTGTGAAGGGCATTTTTCTAGGCTCTTCTCACCCTACAAGTAGAACTGTTTCTAGGAAATAGAGAAGATTTTTGCCTCATGGTATGAGCATAAATATTTCCAATTAATTGAAAATACATTGATAAATGAATCTGTTAATTGATCGAGTACTTCTGTAAGAAAAAAGATTCAAAGTGAGTCAACATTAGACCTAGAATGAGATGAAATTACTCAGCTCAATGTTTCACTAATTTTAGTAATTATTAAATTTCGTGTTAAGAAGTCATTATATTCTAGTACAGCAGACCTTTTTTTCATTGAATTCATTTTAAAAATGTGGCATCTGTCTAGAGTATGACAGTGCCTGTACAATTATTTTCTAGAAGTGAAACAGAACTTATGTATTTCTTGCTAGACCAGATCCGCAGAGAGGCGAAGGAAATAATTTTCTGATTACCAGCTTTTTATTTAAGGCTGTAATTTTTAATCAGATACTTAAACTACCTGATATCATCTCGTGTGCATTAATTTCAGTGTGAAAACTACGTTTTTTTTTGAAATTACAGCAGAAAGTCTTATTGACTTCGAGGCAAGAATTTAATTCCCAGTCTTTAAAAGGGGAGCATACAATCCAGGAAATAAGTTTGTTCAATCTTAATGTTCTGAACATATGTAAGCATAAGCAGTTTATTTCTGCTGACTGTAAGAACAAGAAGAGCCAGAGGGTCCCTGAGCTGTCAGAATGAATAGCTAAGTTTTCAACTGTAGCTCATGCCAAAGACTACTGACTGAGTTGCAGTAGTGAACATTTAGTAAGTGTTATTTTATGCTTAAATGAGACTTTTTCTATGCTTGTATCAGTTATTTCAACTTTATAACAGTACATAGCAGTGAACAAATATTGTTAACTTTTAAGGTAAACTTATTGTTGATATGGCATGAAAAAGGAAGTTTTTTTTAAAAGGACAGATCCATCCTAAACTTAGTAATTAAATTTCTCTATGTCCAAACTGAAATCTCTTCACTGTATATTCTGGGTGGAAGAAACAGCTGTTCTGAATCTGTGAAGATCAAAGTATCAATTGGCACGTCATCAGATGGTATTTCCAGGATCCCATACATCTATTTCATGAATATTAATCACTCCTACCAATCCACTTATGAGTATATGCGTATTTTATGAAGTGCTTGACCAATGGTAATTTCAAACAGGCATATAATTCTTTATATTATTTCTTGTATTTTTTAGTCAAATTTTGTCCCCAGTGTGCCATACCATGCAGTGGAGGACTTCTATTTTATCACAATATACACTACTTACCAAAGATACAACTTATTGTTTAGCACTACTACTTATTACTAACCTACATTAAAACACTAAACTGAATTATCTTCAGGAACAGTTTTGAGTAAGTCTTTAGTTTTAATTTTAGACTGTGAATACACCTGAGATACAGACCATGTAGTTCAAAGCAGACAGATGGGTTGCTAGATATGGCAGTATAGATTGACTGACTATAAGGAGAAGCAGGAGAGGAGATTGTAGCTATTCTGTCATACTTTGCTTTAAGAAGTATTTTTAAGAACATTGTAGAATATAGGCATGGTTTCTTTTCTGCTAGCTCATGGTGTAAGCACTCACAGATACACTCTTTACTGTGTTGTAGCAATTGGACAGGTCAGTGCAGTGTGAAAGGCATTACAACAAAGGTGTGATGACAAAAGATCTGGCACAATAGAGAGGTGCTACAAGGGAAAGGAAGAAGATTGCTCACTTCTATCAAAAGAGTCTAGGTTAGCAGAGGAAAGCTTCACCAAGAAGAGATCTCCTGGAAGAGGTCCTTCCCTAGTGGCAGTCAGCCCTTAAATGAGGTCTAAGAGAGGTGCAGCCAGGATCCACCCCTTCCAGTCACAGAGGTGAATTGCCTTCACCTGTGCTCCCAGGACTGACCAGATCCTTTTCCCAGATGCTGAATCAGTGGTTCAGGCTGGGATTTAACAGTTACTGTACATAGGTAAAGAACTGCCTGAAGGACTAGGCTCAAAGAGTGGTGGTGAATGGAGTTAAATCCAGCCAGTGACTGATCATGAGTGGTGTTCACTGGGGATGTGCCCTGTTAAATAACTTTACTGATTACCTGGATGAGGGGACTGAGTGCACCTTCAGTAAGTTTACAGATATCAAGCTAAGAGGTAGTGTTGACCTACCTGGGGGGTAGGAAACCCCTTCAGAGGGATCTGGACAGGCTGGGTCACTCTGCTGAGGCCAGTGGAATGAAGTTCAACAAGACCAAGCGCTGCATCCTGTATTTTAGCCACAACAACTTCAAGCAACACTACAGGTTTGGGGCAGAGTGGCTGGAAGACTGTGTGGAAGAAATTGACTTTGGGGTGTTGGTTGATACTCAGCTAAACATGAGCCAGCAGTGTGCCTAGGTAGCCAAGAAGGCCAGTGGCATCCTGCCTTATATCAGAAATAGCGTAGCCAGCAGGAGCAGGGAGGTGGTTGTCCCTCTGTATGCAGCACTGGGAGGCTGTGCCTCAAGTACTGTGTTCAGTTTTGGGCCTCTCACTACAAGGAAGATATTAAGGCCCTGGAGCATGTCTAGAGAAGGGCAACAAAGCTGGTGAGAAGTCTGGAGCACTAGTGTTATGAGCAGTAGCTGAGGGAGCTGGGATTGTTTAGTCTGGAGAAGAGAAGGCTCAAGGGAGACATTACTGATCTCTACAGTGATCTGAAAGGAGGTTGTGGCAAGGTGGAGGTCAGCCTCTTCTTCTGTGTAACTAGCAATAGGACTTGAGGGAATGTTGCACCAAGAGAGATTCATCCTGGGTATTAGGAAAAAATTCTCCGAAAGAGCGGTCAGGTGCTGGAACAGGCTGCCCAAGGAAGTGGTTGAACCACTGGCCTTGGAGGTGTTCAAGAAACATTAGATGTACTAAAGGGCATGGATTAGTGGTGAAATTTTGGTGGTAGGTGGGCAGCTGGACTAGGTAGTCTTAGAGGTTTTTTCCAGTCTTGGTGATTCTACAGTTTACTCATTGCTGTACTTTCACCTGATTGGAAATATCCTGTAGAGATGCATATATTTCAAATATAACGTTTTTGCAGTCTTTCTGAATGCATGTTACTAGCTCCCCTTATATATCCGTTGACGAAGAAAACAGCAACACGATGAGTGTATGTTTCTGAAAGGTGATATTTGTAGTTAGGAGATCCTCAGTGGTGTGGAGAAGAGGGTGAAGCTGGATGTAGTAAATGCTCTTTAAATATTTAGATACTGTACTATGCTTAACCTGCTACATTTTCATTGCTCTTATTTTACAAATGCTTTCATGCTCAGTATGGGATTTTTGAAAAATGTCCATTTACTGTTATTAGTTAAATGCTTTGTTATTGTAAAGTCAGATAGTAGAAGGACAAGTAATACATGAAAGATTTAGAAGGTCAGCGGCCTTCTAAATCAGACAAAAATACATCTTTTTGTCTTTGCTAGTAAACTACAGCAAACATAGTATTTGAACAACATAAAGAGGAAGTTATAAATTTAAATAAAGACTAAAAAATAATGTCCTAGATTTGCATCTGGATTTTGTTACCAGTCTCAAGATGCTACCCAGAGCAACAGCATGCAGCATGGGAAATCTGATAATGTGCATCATTCAACATCATGCATTCTAAATTGAGCATGATTTCCTGTAGTATTGCTGATATGCCAGATAAAACAATCTTGGGTCCAAAATCAACCTCTGTTATAAATGGATGCTTTTTGTTATCTGTATTTGTGCTATGTTGTGTGATTAACTGTTCCTTATCAGAAGAGGAAGAACATTTTTGTTTTTGGTATTGTGTGTAGACTTGCTTTTAAGTGATAAACAATTGCAACTTATATGATTGTTTAGTTCAAATGAAGTTAAATATTTTTTTATGCTACTTTTAAGTGTAATAGTAATTTTAATCAAAGCACCTTTATCTTCTACTCTCATACCTCAGATTTTTTGTATATTAAATATGAATATGTGTATATATATATTGATCCTGGAAAAGTTAGAGGTCTTTAAGATATTCTCTTGAGACTCCAGTTTTGGTTTTGATAGTAAGGTTAGAAGCCTATATTTAGAAGTTTGAAAAGTCTGTGTTACTAATCCTGTAATTTTTGGAATCTTGAGTTGTGATTCAGTTGGTTATTCGACATCCATTTAAATAAACATCCTTAGAAGTCTGGAGGCTGCTTCCCATATCCAAAGCAAAGGCAGTTTGATCTAAGTTCTCATTCTCATGAACAACGTGAGACTTATAATGGATGAGATCATTCATTAGACAAACTAGTGCACTTAGGGAAAAATGCGTGAGCTTTTTGGATGTTAAGTCCTCCTTCAGATATAAAGAAAGTATCTTAATAATGCCTTTATCTCCATGAAAGACGCAAAACAACATGTGTCTCTGAACCTTGTAACATTCGAAATTGTTTGAAACCTCACTAAGTACTTGTGAGGTGACATTTGTGATTTACTAAAAGCCACCTTCCCTTAGTAACGAAAAACAAGGAAAAATGTGAGAAACGACTTGCAAGTTGGGGAAGTGGCCTTAGAGGGTGGCAATATCTTTAAAAAGATGAATTGGTGTAATTTGGGGGAGAAGTAGAAACTACAGGAACATGAACTTCAAAAATCTTCTAAAAGGCTAGTGAATAATAATAACAGGTATATTATGGACATAAGACAACTTTAGTACATGCTGTAGATCTGTCCAGGCATTTAAGTAGGAAACGTGTATAATTATTTTCCCTCTGGGTGCTATTACTATCTGTGCTATCCTGAATGTCTCATATATTTTGTCTCTGTCTGAGGTACTTTGAAAAACTCTTTTAAATACAAGATACTCAACTCCATATTCTTGGTAGCACTAAAAAACAAGATACATACCTGTTTGTCTGTGGCTTTTGCAGTCATATATCTGTAAAATTAAATAATATTCAGGCTTCACAAGTAAGGTAGTAATCTAAGTTAATATGGCTAGAATGTTCTGCTACCTGTGTTGTTTCTTAAACTGCCTTTCTAGGAATATGGAATGACTGTAATTGCAGTCATTCAATGTATTGTACATTATAGCTGAAGTTCACGGAAGTTAAGCCACATTTGACAAAGTCAGCAAGTAAATATAATACTGGTAACTCTTTCCTTCTCTCCTTTATTTAATTAATAGTAAGCTCAGACATACTGCAAAGAATCGTAGAATGGCCTGGGTTGAAAAGAACCTCAAAGATCATCTCATTTCAACCCCCCTGTAATTTTTTAGCATGATCTAGAGTCATGTAAGCATTACAAATTATAATGGGCATTTCAAAGACCTTGGTCACTTACTAGTTGCTCACATATTACTGAAATGAATGTGTGCTTAGTATTTTTTGAGCTTTTTGTTTGGCTTCCAATTTGTAACAAAAAGTTATATTTTGGAATATGATGGAGCTAATACAAACATTGATGAACATAATTCAAGCACTTGAGTGTATTAATACTGTTAACAAATTAAATAAACTGAGTATCACATATATCTCTATGCCATGTATATGTATGTGTCATATGTATTTTGATTGACTGTTATGCTTAATCAGTAAGTTTGTTATTAGCATGAGTGAAAACTTTTCTGATGCCTTTCCACTGTCTGATTGCAATTCAGGAAATACATGCAGAAAATAAAATGCACTGGGAGAAAGGGCACCATGTACTTTATCACCATGCACTTACATGTAGGACATTGCTTAATACCTTGCACAGACATTTACAAATTAGGATTCTCTTCCTTGTCTTGGACTTTGTCTTGTTCCTCAAAGAAGTAATTCTTCGGCGTCAGCTTTTGTAAAATGGAAATTGCCTTTACAGTAGTAAAAACCTGAAGTGTTGAGTAATTTTCTTACAATCTATAGAACCTGAAAAGGTAAAATGCAGTACCAGATGCAGATTCTTACAGGATATGTTCTGCAATACTTCTTTTATTGTTTGCCGTGCGGCTGAAAATTTCTTTTTTGTCAAGTGGCATGGTAGTAAGTACATGAAAATCCTTCAGTGGCGCACTTGCATCCAGACTCCTTTTGGGAACTGAAAGCTTTAGGGTGGAGCTGAAACGCCTTTTATACAACCCTGTTTCCATAATTGAGTGTTACAGGCTTATGCTGTAGGAAAGAAGACTGAAGTAATTGGCATGCGAAGCCATAATAGTCAGAAAGTATACTGTGCAGCTGAGAACTGTAACATACCCTAGATTGCACTTTGTTAGCTGACAATACATGAACGTATAGAAATGGCTTTCTATATTTTCTTATTACATCAGATTTATAAGTTTTAAGTTTATAAGTATAGTTCTATATAAGTATAGTTTATAAGTTTTTAAACCACAGTATCAATAATGGTTTAATTCTGAGGCTATCTGTACAAGTAATCTGTAATTTTATGATGTAAATTTAACAACCCAGAGTAGGGGAACTGGATAAACCCTGTGGTCTGTTAAACACTGTGATAGATTAAAAGTATATCTGAAATGAACTGTGATATGGAAAAACTTCCTGGAATATATATAGCCATGAAAAATATATAGAGAAGCTCATAGACACGTATACTGACACCAAAATTTGGAGATAATTTGAACAAATATTTGGAGACTGAGAACAACGCTAATAAAAAGAGTACTGAGTGCAGACAGAAACTTTATACTGAAGGATTCAGCTTTTGTGGTTTTTTTTTTTTTTGACTACTAGACAATAATATTGAAACAAGAAGCCTGGAAAAGTATTCCTTGATTTGATGTGGTGTTTTCCTGCGTCTTCTGGAATACTTAGCAGTCACTGTGTCAGACCTCATGCATTACCTCAAACATAAATTTGATGCAATGAATCAACTCCTATGTTCCTAAAAACATATTAAAATGAGGTCAGGTAGCAGAAGGAAAACAGCTAGAGGAAACTTGAAATAGTTCTAAGCTCATAAGCTCTTCTCCCTTATATACCTGTTGTATAAATGATGTTTCTTCTGGTAGTCTAAAATCCCTCAGTAGGCTTGAGGCATGATGGAAGACTGTAGATCTCCACCTCCATCATTTGCTTTGATCTTATAATTTACTTAAAAAAAATAACAGCATTCAGTCTGTTCTAAAAAAAACTTTTGTGATTTATGCGCTGTTTGTTGTCAATAAACCTTTGAGACAGGAAAGCTTATTTGATGCCTAGTAGGGTGCTAAAAATATTAGAATGCCTAGCATGTTAATAAAAAGCTTTTTTTTTTCTTTCATTTTTCTAACAATGTTACAGTGCTTCCCTTAAAAAGAAAAATTAAAATTGCCCTTACCAATGATTCTGCTCTGCTGAGGTGGAAACCAGAACTCCTTCAGGTTGTCTAAAGAACACAGGCTGGAAGAACTTGTTCCCTTACATTCCCCTGTCAGCATGACCTAATCACCATCTGACTGTTCGGCTCAAGACATGAATTTTTATTGTCATTCAGTATTTAGCCTCTTTGGCTTACTGAATGTTAAAGGAACTTATCCTATCCTTTGTCTTGTACAGCATCAGATGAGCTGAAACTGTCTCTTTTGTTACACAGCTTCACAGGCCAGCTCTCAAATGACAGAGATCTTCAGTCAACTGTTCTCATATGATTTCTCTTAGACATGAAGAATTTCTTGTACTTTCTATCTGAAATATCACAGTTGTATTTTAAAAATATTATACAATTACCAACTTTGGGTGTGAGCTATGAGTGAAGAGAGGCTATGAAGCGTAAGAAAACTGTCAAAAGCAGACAGTACTGATTGAGCAGTCTAGATAAAATGTCTTTCGTAGTTCCTGGCAATCAATCAGAAAAAATGTCATAAGGAAAGTAGGTAGGAAGAAAAGACAGGATGAAGAAAAGAAGTAAATTTAACCTGAAAGATTAAGGAACACAATGGTTCTAATTTGAATAAAATTAAATAAATCAACGCACTTAAATTTTATTGACTTATTCAGAAACACAAATCAACAAAGCATATATGAAGGCTAATAGGGAAATTTTTCATAATACTGTAGAGGAATAAAACAGTGAGACAAATGTACTGTTTTGACAAAGAAAGATCCAGTATGCTTTTTCTAGAAAGTGGAATTGATCCATGGAATGGTGCTGTGAAAGTCACTACTTCAGTACAGAAGCTAATTTTTTGCACTTGCAAGTTGGCATCAAAGGCTAAAGAAGTCATCTGTTTGCAGCTAATATCAATCTTGCTATATTTTAAGGAAGCTGCCTGCCATATCTTACTGAATTTATTTTAATGATCATTCAGCTAATTCAGAACTACTTAGATATTGTGTCAGTGGAGAAGAATATGCCAGTGGCTTCTTGCTCAAGCTTGGCTTAGTGTATGGTTGTCGTCCTTGAGGCTTTAAACCACTCAAAATGTGGTAGGACTGATGGAAGGGGGATTTCCCCTCCAATTCTTGGTAGAGGAAGGCTCAGAGGAAAGAGAAAATCTAAGAGGTTTTCATGCCTTCCTAATCTTTGGGAAATGTTTTTATGACAGGATTTTGCTGTCTTCTTGTAGACAATTTGTACGCCTTAAAGGACATTGCTGATTTCATTTTTTAAGCTTATCTAGGAGCCTAGGCACCTTAAACGTAAGAAGATACCAAGAGTCTCTGACTCTGACTTACATTTCTGGCAGAAATGTAGGTATGACAAAATCTTAGGTAATTAACTCTACTGAAAAAAAAATGAAGTGAAGTTGATGAAGGGGGCTGTTGTTTGGTGTAGGCTGCAGTAAGACTTTTTTGGACCTTGTACAGACTTTCATATATTAGGGGCATGGAGTTCAGTTCTCTGCTTTCTTGCTCCTTAATTAAAC
>PPHD01002705.1:0-17425 GCA_002909625.1 Bambusicola thoracicus
GCAGCCGCCATGAGGCCTCCCCTCAGCTCCTCTGCTCTGGGCTGAGCACACGCAGGGACCACAGCTGCCCCTCATACACATTGCCCTCGGGACCATTCCCCATCTCTGTATCCCTTGTAGTCCTCCTGCATTCACCTCTGTCCATGTGAAAAACATGACTGTGTCTATATGTGCCATCAGTTGTAAGATTTTAGGGCAAATACAACTTACTGGATCAGTAGTATCTAAAAGTGAAAGCCTCAGAAGTGTTTAGGTTTTACGGATTCAAAGAGAACTTGTGGTTTCAGCAGTGGCATATGTATGACTTTGGTTTTGGTTTGGCATTGAGGAAATTTTGGCCTGAATGACAGCTAGAAGTGCAAATGGCTATCAAATATGTGGAATTTTCACACTCTAAAAAAAGCTTAAGAGTGCAGCGAAGCACGAAGCAAAATAAGGATACTTCCATCTATGGTTGTTTTGCAACCAACAATTAACTGTTCAGAGTGATGCAGCCATCTTGTACCAATAGCTACTGACCAAGAGACGAGCATGTTCTATCACAGGAAATGCCACAATTAGCTCACACAATTAGTGAGACTCTTGAGCCTCACTTTGCCACCTCCTCCCCCGCCCCTACCATATGCATTGCCTGGGGAAAGCCCCATGACCTTCACCAGCTTCCCAAACACCCGACTGTGCTCAGTATCGATGCGTTTTGCCAGAACTCTTCACGTGAGCGTAAAATAGAAGTAGACGGGAACCTCAGGCTCAGAAGGGTAGGAAAAAGAGCCACCGCAAACTGGCATCTGAACGTTTCGCTTTTTTGGGTTAGGGACTGTGCTAAGCATGGGTCGTTCTCTAGCCAAGGGCAGCCTGGTGCAGGGTGCTCAACGAAGGCTGCAGCAGCGCTCCTCCTGCTCTCCGACCTTGTTCTGCAAATGGTCCTCACTTCCCGGCCCCGCACACACCCCCCCCCAGCGGTGCCACCCGCAGACAAGGACAGCCCCACACTTCAGGGTTGCAAAGTGAACATTTTATTGAACTCAAGTTGATGCAGAACAGAAGGGCAACAATGGCTCAAATGTTCATTGACAGAATGCCCCAAGATGTTTCACGCACAGAGTTTAAATACAGTTTGCATGGAAAAGTTGAAAAAAAGTTTTACCATACTCTCCGAATCAGAAAGGGGAAGCCACAGCCCTGCTGTAAGCCTTCGTGTTTCCCAGATGCTGCCCTCCCTCAAACAGTTCCACATCCTTCCCCAGAAGAAGGCTATGGAACTGCCGGCCACGTCCCTTTCCCTTCAGGCATACGGAGTAGAGCAAAACTTCTGAGAAGGATTGCAGTTTAAAGTAGCCATAAGTCTTCACATGAATCAACATTAACATATCCAGAAAGACTGGTTGTAACAACACTATTTCAGGAAAGCTAACGAATGAACAAGGTTACAATATCAACACTTTAACCCAACTTGTTTAAAACCTATTGAAGCAACTTTGCTTCCAAACGATACTTACGTACATGTTTTACAAAACGCTTTCAGATATTCTTACTTTTCAATAAGTCACAAGATCAAATGAAGACTTGGAAGCAGTCAGCAGCGACCTGCTTCCTGTGATGGATTAGAGCATAGCTACTATTTCAAAAAGGTTTTCTTTGGGCGTAGTTTTCCCCCTACAAACCATAACAAGATGGGAAACCAGTGCTCGTAACTTGTGATTTTTATTTCCAGACGGCTGGAGAGGGCTGACGCCCCCTCATGTCTCGATGTTGTTTGAAACCGCGGTGAGATCCAGCTTCCTTTCAGGAGAAGGAGCATCTGCCCCTCTACATCAGTCATTTGCTCCAGACCTGTTGTAGTGTATATCCCCAGCCAGCATGCCGCCATCTGCAGAACTTGCTCCTCTGAGCAAGCAGGACACTTGTATGGGGCAGGGCAATAAAGTCACAGGCCTAGAGTCAGTGGGTTCTTCCACATCTGCCAAACAGGAATGGCAGCTCAAGGGCAACGAGAGATACGTATTGCAAAATAGTGCCGTAAATTTACATAGGCTGTTTGGTATACTTGCAAGGCTTAAGAAATGCTTGATGCAAATGAGCAAAACCTTCAATTAAGGTCTTTACAGTAGCTTGTCAGATCTCATGGTGATGCACAGTGGTGGACCTCTCAAGTAGCATTAACCTCCAGCTGCAACAGATACACAGGTAGTAAACCAGAAGATGCATGCAAATACAAGTCAATCTTTTCACATAAGAGGAGGAGAAAAATTTGTTAACTACACTAATCTCAGTTACAGAGTAGTAGTACAACAAATGGTAACAACACGTTTGGACAGCTGTATACCAGTACTGAATGCCTCACAATGGCAGCTGAAGTCAGATCTGTACAAACAGTTTAGATGAAGAGCGCTGCACTGTCAAAACAGGTTCCAGTATAAGAAGCTTCCCATTGTTTTAATCTGAGAAGACACTCTGTTGAAAGTTGGGTGGAAATCCAGCCATCCAATGCAGATGCAGCACGGTTAACAGCTCCTGCACTGAGACCTAGACCGCGCTGCGCGCGTGCCTCGGTGTTTGAGCCCAGATGAATGCTGCTCTTACTGCTAAGCAAGAGGTCATCCCTTCACATTGCCATTTGAAATGTGGAGGTTAAGCCAAGGGATCCAGAGTCAGCTTGGCCTCAAATATGTCATACAAGTCACGCAACAGAAAGGAATGCCTCTGCATGCTATTTCATCTTTATGACTGCAAGATATCTGAACCCACAAATTCAAGGCAAAAATTCAAATTCCCATTTACTTGAATTCATATTTTCAAACATTTTCTGGTTTACGGGGATGTACAACAGTTTGTATTAGGTTTGTTGTTGTTTTTTGTTGGCGGTGGGCTTTTTTTTTTAATGCTGGAGACAAAGTTTATTAGAGATACTACCACTATTTTGGCAAACATTCCAAAATCATATTTGTAAACATAGTGCTTCCCTTTTCAATTGGCTGCATTTTGAAAAGACAAACGTAAGACAAAGTAAGATTTTGCTCTATTCCGACCAGATAACCCGTGTTTTCACATGACAAAGCAAGCGATGATTTAAATCAAAATAAAACAAAAACTGCATGAAATGAAAATTTGTGCTGTTTTGTGATCACAGTATTTCATAGTTAAATACATCTGTTCTTTGTTATACTCCTGGCACCCAGGACAGAAATCTTTAAATATACATTTCATGTAGGCAATAGCTTCTTTGCATAACTCTCTTCAAAAAAATACTTTATAGCAGTATATAAATAGGTAACCTACATGTTTAGTTTTATAATCTCGCCCCAAAACTATATATCTGTTTCATTTTTTTGTAAAGTATCAATTTTACCAACATTAATAAAGCTGACAAACTATTGAAATGGAAATGCTCTCATCTTCCACAATAGAAGTAGCAATTTTGTAGGAAAAAAAAACCTAGAGCAACACTCGTCAGTTGTTCTAACCTGAGCGATGTCTGGCCTACTTAGAGTAGTTGGAGTAGCAGCTTATTTTTTTTTTTTCCTTTCCCCTCCTCATCATGCATGCTCACACCCACACGTTTTTGCATACACACAGAACAGGCACACACTTTCAGACACTGGTAGGCCATGTAGTGCTTCCCAGGTGTTTCAGCAAGGCGGGAAGCAGTGTAGCTAATAGTTTAACTACACTAAATACACACAAGCAAACACCTTAAGGCAACCATTGCGATGGGGGGTTTAAGTTGCAGTGATGAGTTTCTCTAAGTAACAAAGACGGGCTGTATATAGACTTATATACAACACCTTTTTAACCCTCCAAAACAATGTTTTTCGTTGGTTTTTTTTTGTGTTTTTTTTGTGTTTTTTTTTTCTTTTTTTTTGTGCAAATTTCTAAACCTTCTACCATTTAAGGCAAAGAGTTTGCATTAACAAGAAAGGTCAGAAAAATAGCCTTATATTTATCCAAAAGTATTTCAGTTCGCTACACTATTTTCTTAAAATGTGCACAACTTCACAGTAGATGTACTGGGTCCCAGCACCTACTGATAAAATGATTTAAATGGACAAACATAAGTCTTGAAGAAAAAAAGGGACCAGAGAAAGCAGCTTCAAATATGCATATAAACAACATCAACAACAGAAGTAGTCAACTCAAGTATACTAATACTGAAAAACTTTTGTAATGCAAAAGTTCAATCTTCTTAGAATCTTAGAGCAACTCATCTGGAATTTTAAATAAATAAGTTTCCATTCATTCACATGTGCTGGTCCAAGCAGAAAACTAGTGCCGTAACTCTGATTGCTGTTGGTCAAATTCACCTATAAGTCTTTTAATGTGAGACAGCTTGTTATGCAGATATTCACATCTGTGTTTCTCTTCACGGTAGTTGGGACTAGACTGTAAAGATAAAAAGAAAATTAGGGCATGAAAATATCTGAAGTTTAATATTTCATGTCCTTTGCTTAAAAATAGCCAGCAGCTCATTCCGGCAGTTTCTAACTCCCACAGACCTGGTGCTACACGTACCTGTTGTATCTTTCGATACTCTTCTAGGACTTCCTCATGAAGCATCTTAAAAAAAAAAAAAATCGAAATGTGAAAACAACACAAAGAACTTTTCATTACCACTAGAAACTACAACCAAATAAAGCATTAAAAAGAAGTTATACTCAAGATATTTTCTTATCCAAGAGTCATCACTCTTCTGAGTCACAAAAAAACACAGACCGACAAACACAGAACACAGCCCAGATCTGCAATTAAATCTGTAAACAAGCAACAGGAAGAAAATGCGTTTGAAGATTCTCTTTGTGAAGTCATTCACGCCACTGTAAAATACTTGCTTTCACAGAGAGCTCACTTGGGTGGAGTCTTCAAATAAGGGCTAAATGACTTGTTACACAGTTTTGTGAAGCCACAGAAGTCAAGAGTTAGCCAATGTAGGGTCAGACCACGTATGTGAGTTCTGTAAAGCTTCTCTCCTTTGTCTGATTGAGCAGTACCAAGGATTTTAAAATACTGCCTGCGCTCACAAATACATTTGCAACCTGTGCAGAAACTTATAAAAGCTAGCCAGATCCTACCAAACATCCTCAGCACACACAAAGAATTCAAGAATTCCGGTACTGAGCATTCAAATTTGCACGTCCAAATAATGCCATCCTAGGCTTGCAAGCTGTAATACAAAGTTTTTAATACCCTTCTTTGCTAAAATTTACAGTTAGAAGCCAAATAAGTTTGTGGCTTTACATCTTGTTAAGTATACAAAATAAACTTTTCCCCTTTAAATAATGGGAAATAGCAGGTCAGCAAAGTCTGGGGATTATGGCCCTTTGGTTCTTCTCCTTTCTCATCTGTGCAGCAGTACTCTCTTACTTCACCAGGATGCTGTGAGATGGTCAGTAAAACTACAGCCAATCTGGTAACTCCTAACATACATTTAGTTGCTTGGTCTCTCTTGGACGCTTTAAAATCATGTCAACATAATTCAGTGGATTACTAAACTGAAGCGCCTGCCTATGCTGAAAATGCAGAATTCTGTAGGATGTAAGATGGAAATAAGACACAGTCTTCATGGTTTTACTCTTCTTTACCTGATATTCCTTGGACCCTGGAGAAAGCTGCTTTCGCTGTTCATCAAGCTTCATGAATTTTCTGGTAATACTCTCCATTCGAGCATGCAAATTCCTGTATTCATCGTACTCTGCATTGAAGTCATCCTTATAACTCTGGCGTTGCTCATACGAGACTATAGCTATGTATTTTCTAGTAGAAAACACAAATGCATATACAACATTATACAAAAGATACTTCATGGTATCAAGCAGATGCAGTGAGGGAACGCTTAACTGCTGAACCCTGCCCTGCCTTACCTCCCCTACAAGGAAAGCGCTAAATGTTCTTCTGAAGGTTAGAAACCGATTGATTTGTCTCTACCCAGAGACACCAACAGGGGCCCAAGCACTTCAGCAGGATGTGCTCTGAGCAACAAACTGAGTATGTGACAAAAGCACCAAAAGATTCTCAAAATGGAACTTCAGCTCCAGAGAAGAACAAGGTCTCATGGAGACATAAACAAAAGACTGGAGCTAACGTATGCCTGCCCCATGCTGGAAGCCCTGCTGGACATGACAGTGAGGGAAGATGATTTGTGGACTTAGTACTGCTGTTATAATATGACTAGTCATGTTTGAACACAAGTGGAATGGAATGGTTCAATTGGAAGGGACCTCCAAAGATCATCTTGTCCGTCTGCCTGACCACTTCAAGGCTAACCAAAAGTTAGAGCATGATATTCTGGGTATTATCCAAATGCCTCAAACACTGTCAGGCATGGGGCATCCACCACTTCTGTGGGAAGCCTGTTACAGAGTTTGAGCAGCCTCTTAGTAAATACATTTTTCCTATCATCCAGTCTGAACCTTTCCTTGGCATCTTTGTGCCATTCCCATCAGACACCAGGAACACAGCCCAATGCCTCCCTCTGCTTTCCCTCCTCAGAGAGTTGCAGAGAGCAGTGATGTTACCTTCTGGCCTTCTCTGGACTAGACAACCCAATTGCCCTCAGTCTCTCCTCACAAGATATGCTTTCCTGATAGTAGCTTTTTTGCCCTCCTCTGGAAGTTTCTGAGGACCTTAACATCCTTTTTAGATTGTGGAGTCCAGAACTGCAAACAGTATTAGGGTGAGGCTGCACTAATGCTAAAAGTAGTGGGGAAAACAACTCCTTTGACTGGCTGGTCTGCTGTTTACAATACACCCCACAATGCAGGTTGCCCTCCTGGATGCCAGGGCACGCTGCTGGCTCACAATGAACTTGCTGCCAACCAGCAACTCCAAGTCCCTTCCCACAGAACTGCTCTCCTGCCACTTGTATCCCAGACTGTCCCAGACAAGGTGAGGAACCTGGTATTTTCCTTTGTTGAACTTCATGCCATTGATGACTGTAGCCCCATTCCCTACAACCTTTTGACCTCTACTGTTGAGACAGTTCACCATCCAGTGTAGTGTGAACCTGTTTATCTCACAGTTGGACTGCTCCAAAGGCCTTACTTGAAATACAGAAAGATTACATCCACTGCCTTGCTTTTACTCACCAGGCAGGTGACCTTATCAGAGAAGGAGATCAAATTATCACAGCAGGACTTTCCCTTCATGAGCCCACACTGACTGTGTCTGATAATAGCTTTGTTCATTAACTGACTTCCTGTATCTCCCAGGACAATCTTCTCTGTAACTTCTCCAGGGATTGATGTTAGATTTACAGCTCTGTAGTTTCCTGGCTCCTCTCCTATGCTCTTTTGGAAGATCGCTGTAATGCTGGCTAGTCTCCAAGTTTAGGCTAGTCAGCAGAGACCTCCCCAGACTCTCACAACCTTCCGAAGATGGTTGAGAGGAGTGCAGCATTAACGTTCAAAAGTCCTTCAGCACTCTGAGGTGAACCTCACCTGGTCCACAGACTTACGAACACTGAGCTGCTGCAACTGTTACTGCACAATTTGGGTGACCACAGATGGAAAGTCATTGCTCCTCCAGTCATGATCTTCCATGTCAAAGGATCAGGCAGACAAAGACGCCGTTATGAAATACTGAGGCAAAAAGGGCATTAAGCCCTTTTGTTGGTGATCACCTGTATCAACTAGCAGTACAGTGTTTTCCTTTGATCCCCCTTTGCTGTTGACATACTTGAAAAAGCCCTTTTTGTTGTCCAACACCACAGTGGCCGGCATCAATTCAAACTGAGCTTTTGCTTTTCCTGTTTTCTCCCTGCTGAAGATGTGACTGAAGCTCTGTACTCTCCCCATAAATCCTGACTTTGCTGCTTGAGATTATGTGTTTTCTGCCAATTCTATGAGGGCTTCCCTGTTTAGCCAGGCCTGTCTTCTGCCCTGCTTGCTTGCCTTGCAGCAGAATGGAATTGACAGATCTTGGGCTTTCAAGAGGTGATTCTAGGAAAGTGACCAGCACTCATGGAAACCTATGGAGCAGATTACCAGAGGACACTGCTAACGAGCTTCAGGTTTGCTTTCTTAAAATAGAGTGCTGACCTCTTTCTTCTTATGCCAAAAATTATGAAGTCAACTATCATTCATGATCGCTGTGGCAAAGACAGCTATCTAGAGCCACCTCTCTCCATTCTCAGCCAACAGATCTGGGAGGTCACTTTTCCTCGTTTACTCACTAAATATTTGTGATAGGAAATTATCTACAACATGCTTTAGTATTATACTAATGAATTATGTAGTACTTGGAGGCAGAAAGAGGTGCTAAAATAAACTGTCAAAACCCTTTAAACTGGATCAACCTGCAGGTTTGCTAAAGGACTCAATCTTTTTGTCAAGACAAGGCAGATGCCTGAAGCAGCTCTATGTAACTTATTTCCAGTAAGTTGTAGCCAACAGGTGGATTATCTATATAATTATTTGAAAGGTTGCTCCTTTCACAAAGAATTCTCCATTGGAGTGTTTATACCCAGTCAGAACTCAAACAACTTGATGAAATCTGACACTATCTTTTTCCCTTCTCAGCAAAGCTTAGAGACACCCAACTGAAATACCAGACTACATAGAATAGTTGTATACCTCTCTATGTGAGGACAAAAGATCTCAAGGCATCTTAGAAAACTCAGAATCACTGCCTTCAGCTTACATGGGAAGCAGATGTCAAAGAGCTGAATCTATTTTAACCCAGGAAGGGTTTGGAATTAAACACAGGTTTGGACTCTGGGCCCAACACTTCAAGCACTAAATTGGAGCTCTGCAAAACAAGACTGACTCTGTCTTACCACTTATGATGAGACTTACTCATCGTACCACTGCATTAAATATGCAGAAGCTACATCTCAAAGTGTAAAGGTTAATCCTTCTAAATGAAAATTAATTTTATTATTCTAAAACAAAAAAAACAAAAACAAACAAACAAACAAAAACAACCACAAAATCAAACATTTAGCAACCTATTGATTCTGCCATTATGCCATTCCAAATTCAGTTCCTTAATGCCTGTCTTATTGCAACGAGTTTTGAAAAATGTCTTTATATGTCAGGTAAATTTTAACATTCGGGCATGTTAATCTGATGTGTGACTATCTGTTAAGAGCTAAAATCAAGCTTAACTGCGAATTCTTTCTTCAATTGTAAAGAGTGTAATAACCCAATCACTACACAACATTTCATATATGAGTTTAGTACATTTGTACCTATTTCACAGCTAAAATTAGGAACCTAAAATTAAAATCTGAATTGAAGTTTCTTTCTTATCTCTATGCATTTCGTCTATAATTCTGTTGTTATATCTGTTGTTTTGCTGTAGCTTCCAATTATCAATGGTCATTTACATTAAAGCTTTAGAAATAACTTCGATGGTTAACTCCTGCTAGTTCATATATATATACTTTGTAATGCTGGACTTTAAATTTTGCTAATTTTCCCTCACCACCTTCCCAGCTTAGATCTTCCCAACAAGATCTTCATTCAAACTGTGCATACTCAGTATTTTGGCATTCAGCTCTCCTTTTGTCTAAAAATAAAGCAGCACACACACTCATGTCTTTTTATTTTGGTCTTCAAGAAGAATGAAATTAAATGCTTTTTTTCTTTTTAAATCTACCAAAGCATATTAAAAACTGTTCTTAACATTTTTTTCTCCCTCAAAATAGTTAAAGGACAAGCTCAGATTTCAAAACTTAAGGCAACTGGTTAACCTGAAATGTAATTTTAGAGTAATGTTAAGTTCCTTTATAAATGAGTTTGTTGTTATTCTCCAACTACATTTTGGTAGTTCTTCAGCTTTGTAACTAAACTAGATTTTTTACAGGTCATTTTTCAATTGCTTCAATAAGTGACAAGAAATTTTAAATTATCGCTTTACTCACTTGAAGTAGTCTGGTAGTTCATTTGTTGATGAAGGAGATTCTGTGGAGGCAGTACACGTTTTTTCAACTCCTATAGAAAAGCAGAAGTTTCGACAGTTGTGATAAACAGATTTTTAATATAGCCAAACAATAAGAACCTACGGGGCTTGAAAAAAATCCTATTGAGTTCTATTCTCACAGTAAATTACTGCAAACAAGCTTTATACATTAACAGGGTTCACACGACCTTCTCCACAGTATACAGTACCGTGGTTTAAAAAGAGGGTGCAGCTAATTCATTTCTCAGGTTCAGCATGACCGAAGCATTAACCAGAGGTCAACTTTTATTAATTCAAGACATAATGTGGCATTTGCACAGCAATTCAAGTTGCTCAGCTTGAATAGCTGCACAATTAGATAGCTTGATTTATATCAGCATTCAGGTTCTGGAGGAGTGCAATATGAAGACTAGAAAGTTGGAGTTCTTTTTATGCCACATTTTTATCCTTCCTTCCCTGCCCTTTTTGGGTATCCTAAGTTAGATTTAATTTCAGCACTCTTCTAGGCAGGGAAGTCAAGAGCGCTGTATGGGGGTTACTGGCGCTCAGGCTTCAATAAACTGCAATAAAGAGATGTTCCTCATTAATGTAGCTATACCAAGTTTCCAAGTTATTTACACTTGTAAATCACTCTTATGATGGCATTACAAAAGGACAGTATACCCTGTAATCATTTTTAAAGAAATATTTCAAGATCCATTTATCTTTCTGATAAATAAGAACAGCTGCTTTAAGGAAAATTAAGCTGGAAGTGGAATTAGCATTCATCTCTTGTATCTTATCAAACCTCTGCCTTTTTTCATTTGGTGTTCATTGGAAAGCTTAAAAAAACAAAAAAAAACCCTCTAATGATAATTATTATCTTACACTGCCACTGTCTAAGCACCATATTTCTGCTAACGCTCAGCCATTTTTGCAAATCTGTAAGCCATCTGAGCAAAGGCAGAGGAAAAGAGTTATTTTACGATGTTCTACAGAAGTTGATTACATTTAATGTTAAAATTATCATGGGGTATAGCAGGAAGCATAGTAAAAAAGTAGTAAAGAAGTCAGAACAGTATCTGAGAGAAATGCAATGTTAATAAACACTACTTCTGTGAAGAATTGTGCTTTGAGCATTTCACTTCCAAGAGCTCAAGCAATATTTGCTTAAATGGCTTAGCCCATTTAAAAGCTTCAGTGTAGGGATCGACTTCAGAGTTAATACAGACTTTTATTTCCCTAGCCATTTGGAGTTACATTGCTGGAATACTGCTGGAATCTGGAGCAAGATGCTCACACGTTGATAAAATCAAACATGGTTATTTTCAAGGTAATCTCACACCACATGTGGACACAAGGCCGTATATCAAGGGCATGTGGGAGAAGACCACCTCAAAGCACTTTTTCTACATGCAGAAGAATACTTCAAAGGGGCACCTTGCATGCTCTAAACATGCCTTCAAGCTGTGATAGCTAAGGGCCAAACCTAACTTCTAGCCTGCTTTAGTAGTGAATTCTGTGGCTAAGATGGAGGTGAGCTCACAGGACTGTTAAAACCAAAACTCAAGAAAACTGTATGTCAGTTTATGTAGGTTTTAGATTTACCATGAAAATGCAGATTGCATGATAATGGCAATAAAAAATATACCCTGTATTCCAATACGTGATCAAACACATTTCTGTCTGAACTGTGTGTTTCAGTACACTACCACGCAGTACCTGTATGTCAAACTTTTCTAATTATGTGCTATTAGTGTGCAGGCTTTAAAATGGGTTGATTAAAAAACGTGCAGTAAACTTAAATGAACTTTCAGTCTAATGGAAATCAAATAAAAAAAAATAAATCCATGACCTGTGTTTTTCTAGCATCTAGGCTTTCCTTTTAAAGAGTTACTTTTCAGTAGGCACACATGGAATATTTCCTTGTTCTAATGATTTCAGTACTGCAGAGTGAGAATTCTTAAAAACGTACAGCAAGGGGAAAGGTAGACTATTAATGTTTCTAGCCTTTGTTTTTCTAGCATCTTTTCAGAAGGCCTATTCATGCAATAGTTACGAGAAGCAGCGTATTATTAATACCTTCATCTGACTGCAAACCAGAGGGGCTTTTCAATGTGGCAGGCTCTTCTTTTCTAGGGTCCGTTTTGCTTTCAAGTAGTCTTTCATCTTTCTGCTCTCTTGTAGTGTCCTGCTGTTTGATTTGGTCCTTTTCCTTATGCTTTTTGGCCTTCTTCGTGGACTTTTTGCACAATGCCACATCCTCCTCACCTGCAAACGTGGGATGTTCCAAGTTACCAGCGGCAGGCGCTGGGGTTTCCAAAGGAGTCCGAGAGGTATATTTTTCTTGCTGGTGCTTGAAGACGCTACTGCCGCTTTGGCTGATGCTATCTACAGGCAGATCTTGCGTCCCACGCCCCTCAGGTGTGTTGGGGGAGATGGAGCTGGCAGTCTGGGGGGGATTGGAGGCAGGAGGGTGGACAGCAGGCAGGGATGGTGGGGCGGGTGCTGCAGTGGCAAGGGCTGCCTTCTTGCTAGGGGCAGGTGACTGTCCGCTCAAGGATGGCTGGACTCGACTGGTGAGGTGGGAGATCCTCGGCTTCTTGTTCATCAGAGGATCAATGAAGTTGAAATCCGAAAGCCGTTTCTGCAAAATAAAATGGATTAGTAACATTCAGCTGAATGAAGAACATCTAAGAACAGACAGCTACTGGACAGATCTACCACCTGAAGAAGAGATGACAAAGAACAGGTAGAAGAAAACAGTTCCGCTGCAGCTGTCACTCCAGCTATTTTCTCCAATTGAAACACAGGTTCATGCCTTCCTCAACAAGCCTGCTGTGCTTATGTTGATTTACAAGGAGGTAGAACTTGTAAACTAAGCACTGGGCACAGTTCTGTGCCATCTAGTTGTAACACATAGAGGTCCACAGCACGCACACTGAGTTGCTGTTTGACAGGAAAAAAATAAGGGAAGAACAGGTGTGCCCTTCCTCCACTTTTTAAACTCAAGTATCTTAACAGTCTGAAACTTCAAGTACTTTACAGTTTATCGTTACGCACAAGCTCTGGTGTACCCAAATTTCTTTCAATTTCAGTTGCATTTATGAATATACAGTTTCAAAGAAAGTGCCATACTTTTCTTTAAAGGAATGCATTTCACATGGGTTTTTTCAAGCCACTTCTGAAGAGTTTGTATTGTGCTTTTTTATTGATAGGAAAGCACGATGCAAGTATCTTAAGTTTGAAAAAGCCAAGGGAAGCCCGGACCAACGGATCCAGACCTCCCTTTTACCCTGCATCATAATGGGTGTTTAAAGATGGCAGCAAGAAGAAAACATACCTCCTCATAGCAGATTGAAACTGTAATTTCTGCTTATTCTAGATTTTCTAAAGCATTATATTTAAACAGCAACATAATTATGTTTGTGCTTCTTTGATGCATTTTAACTACCACGCCACAAAAGAACTTGAACACATGCAATCATATAATAAAATACACATACACATTTATAGTTTTCAGAATGCCTTCCTACGCACCAACATAAACAAATCGTGGGGCAATACAAAGCAACTTCAAGATTTTAATCAGAAAGTACATGATAATAATGGGTAGCCAACAAGTTTAGCCTCTACAAATAAGCTAGGTCCTGTAAGGTCAGTGTGCTTTCGATAGATAGGTGCTATGCTAACATCTCAGCTCTTCAAAAACTAAAGGGATAGTCTCCGACCAATCTAGAGGTATTTACAAGATAGCATGTACACGGGAACTCTCTGTCTTTCTGAAGATTAAAATAAACATTCTGAAACACGGCAGACTAAACATGGCAGCTTTTAGGCTATGTTATCATTAAGTCTTAAAGTCTTTGACAGTGCAACCATCTTAAAAAAAAAAACAAAACATAAGCATCCAACTAGAAATAAATGCTTCAGTTTTTCATACGGCAAAGATAATGAATGCCTTGTATTACAACTTTTATTTCAATATAAAAGCAAGTTAAAACTTAGTTTTAAAACGTTATAAATAGTTTTTAAAAGCCACAAAATACCTGGGAAGGAGAAGCTGATGCAGCATCTTTACTGGAAGTTACAGGAGATCCCAATTGACTGGTGCTGGTGGTACTCTGAGATGAATTTACTTTTCTGTAAGGATTACCCACATTTCAGGTTACAAGGCAAAAGTATCCATGTCATAGTCCTTTCATTATTGGTAAAACACGCAGTTTCCAAAACTGTTCTTTCTCCTAGAGCACATGACCAACCTGCTTTGCTTTTATTGCCCTCTTTTTTAAAGTTTTAATTAAATAAAAATAAAAGAAGTTTTGTTACTAGCATACATTAACTATATCATATGTTTTATATGTGGACCACGACAATTCCTCTTTATTCAATGCAACCCAAGAAGTCAAAAGGTTCGACACCCACGTGAGAGAACTGAACTTACCTAGAAAGTATTAACTCCAATGTCTGTTTATCAACTTCATTGTATCCAGGCCAGTCTTTCTGAATGTCTTTATATAAATAATCCTTCAGAGTATAAGAATTATCCTTGGGATTCAAGTTGGCTACCTAGACATATACAAAAGGAACAAAAACAAACAAACAAACAAAAAGACAATTATACCCAAATGTAAACCACAGTGGTCATGTACAGCTAAATCAACAATGTAAACAAAATCAAGCACCAGTTTTTAGAGCTGAAGGTTCCCATGTAATGTGTACTGATCCTCAGAAATATGGTCAAATTTGGAAATAAAAGTTTAAATGTAAAAAATCCCCCGAAGCTGCAAGCTTCTATGAATTGTACTCTTAAGAAAAACTTGTCTCTGCATCACATATCTCTGTCTTTAAATACAGCTATGCTAGAATGAAGTATGTGGAGAGACCTGAGCTGCTCCACTGCAGGATGACAACAGCAATCCCTGTGTTTGACAGTGCTGCACTGTGGTTGCACAGCACAACAGTTCTTGGGAATTGCTTCTGTTACCACCTCAATGACTGCAGAAGGAGCAAGAACAGCTTCTTTTGCCATCACTTATCTTGTAAATAGAATCAATTTTCTTTCTCAAGTGACTGCTCCACAAGAAACTATACCTTTCCATTGAAAAGGCTTACTCAATAATGAGAAATACACTTATTCTTTTAGCATACATAATAAGTTTTCATCCATTCCATTAGTTTTAAGCCACATGGGCTGTTTACAGATGGAAAAAAGGTAACTGTGGTAATACTTATCAAGACCTATTTAGGAATCAAGATGTAGAGCCAACAGAGTGATGTACAGATGCATTCTTTCTCTTGCAGGCAGAGAGCTGACTGTAGCAAGATGCTATCATGAGAAAGTCACGTGTCTCTGAAAATATGTTGCTTTTTCTTTTTTTTTAATCTTCCATAAGAAAAACACAGAGCATACTAAAAAAATTCAAGTTAGCTCTAGCAAAATCTCATGACTAGTGACACCCAAAGCACTGTTTCAGGCTTCCTACTCTCATACCTGCTCAAACTTCCAGAGAAAATCTCAAAGAAACACAGTGTCAGTCCATTTGCCTCAAACGAAATGCTCAGTTACTTTGCACACACCACCACCACTTTGTGCTGCTTTGATCATTTTCTTTTCTGTAATGTTTACTACTAAAAGGTGTGAATGCCGATGCTCAAAGAAGGAGAATTTAAATGTGCTAGTGGGTTAAGCATACTTTATTTTTTGCTGTCTTTTCTGACACATTCTCACACCTGAATTTAATTTTATTGACACTGTGTATGAATACTGCTAATTTGTGTGTATGTCTCCTCTGCTTAAGAATAATTCAAAGTAAACAAAACGCGGCGAATCTGTAAGCTTTGTTAAAAACTGAATTAAAGCTGCATTCTAATATAATGAAATCTATGCATACGAGAACACAGCTTTGGTTCCTGACTGTAGGCTCCTAGAAAACTAATAATGAAGATAAGAAAAATGTCAACAAGGCTTTCTATGGCGTAGTGCTGCTAACTTGTTGATTTCAATGCAAACTAATACCTTTACACAACTCACACCGCATAATAGAAGGAGACTCCAAGAAAGTCTCTAAACATTGTCAAAAATAATGGAAAAGGAAATTATTGTCATACGTTTTTTTACTCTAGTAAGCCGAGCTTCTGGAACTTAAAATACAAAATCAATTATTTATGAAGTTGATTAAATTCATGCGTAAGAACATGGCTCTTTAAATTGCACATCTTTGAGGTAAAAAAAAAACAACAACAAAAAACCCTGTCATTGTTCTGGACAAAGTGAACAAAACTTATGTGAACAACCACTGTTTAAAATTCAGTGCAGGATCAACTAAAACTGCATAAATATTGAGTTACTCACTGTAGTAGTTTTCAAAACTGTTCTAAATACACAGGAAATACTCCCACTTCACATACACAATACAGTCATCAGTCTATGGGAACAGGTAGTATTAAAAACATCATATGCTATCTTAATGAGCCTTATCAGAGCTATTTCATTAAAAAAGTAGCACTATATGACACACAGAGCTTAGAAGTCTCATCTGCATCATGCTACAGGCCTACTGGTGATTTTGATGAATATGATACAGAAATGCAATAGGAACTCAACTCAGCAAGGCACTGAAGAAACTAGCACACGGGGAAAAAGCCTGCAAGAAAGATAAGGACAGAATCCATATGATAGCAAAGCAGTTGTTTTTCCCCAGTAAAGACCACTGACTTTCTCATTTACTGTTTGCTAAGACTCCCTCTGCTGAATCACAGTCCTGTCAGATCCCAAGAGGAGGCACTGACCATATACAAGCCACCAGCTACGTGCACGTGCTATAACTTAGTTAATCAGTGGACTTTGCTCCACAGAAGTTTGGGGCAAGAAATATTAAGTACTAAGAAGAGCTACATCAACCAGTTGAGAGAAAGCATGGTCAGATTCTCTTAATTACATAGTTCAGCAGTTTCTTCTTCAACAGAGGGAGGAAAAAAAAAGGCTTTAGGAGCAACAAAGCTAAAAATAGTTAATTGCTGCCTGCCATCCCAGGAAAACAAAACTAACCCCCACATGTCTTTTAATCTTTCCTTCCCTCGCTTTGGCTTGGATTTTGAAGCACGTGCATAAAGTCAGTTGAAACACTTGAACGGCGAGAGGATTATTCAAGGTGTTTATTATTTTCTCATTTAAATATGGGAGTAACACATCCCAAAATTATGACTAAAAGAATAGCAGGGGTAAAAAAAAATGCTGGCAATCATGATCTCACCTGCTGCAGGACAGCTGTAAGGGAATTCCTGTCCTTCAGGTTGACACCATCTCTCTGCAAACGAGCAAGTAACTCTGGTTTCTTGTAGGTCTTCAGTGCCAGTAAGTGAATCACTCTGTCTCTGTATGGTCGCTGAGAAACAGCGTTGTTTGCATGAGTCTTCCGTATTGTATTTGCTGGGTTGATGGGTGTTGACCTCTTCCTTTCAGGCACAGGATCTGGAATGCTTTGTGGTGCTTTTCTTATCTGTACTCTTTTTCCTAAATTAAGGGTTAAAAAAAAAAAAAAAAAAGTTA
>PPHD01002705.1:17445-34616 GCA_002909625.1 Bambusicola thoracicus
GAGTTTGGGACAAGACAAGGAATTTGATTTTAACGACATTACTAGGCCAGATAATCTGCAAGAACTGGATTTGGTTAGCATTTTAAGATCCACTGGCAAAGTACAGAGTAAAGATGCATTACGGTAGAAATTAAGAAATTATTCAATACAATAAAAATCAGGTAAATCAGCTATATTGTTAGGAGGACTTTAGTGGTAGAGTTACATAGATGCTGATTTTACTATTTTTCCTATTTATGATCTTAAGCACTGAATAAAATAAATCAGATTATTTTTGGAACAATACAGTTCGAAGAAAAGGCTTTCTATATAATTAAAGTGTTCATCATTAATGCCAAAGGAAACCAAGTCTAAACAAATAATAGCACTGCTGCTTAAAGAGACTACCAGCCTGATATTCATCGCCTGACCTACTCATTTGAACAATTGAACAATTCTCCCTTCTTGTTACATAAGGCCATATACATGGCATCAAGTTTGGCAGAAACAATACATAAAAAATCTAACTGTTCTTGGAACCATGACAAAGAAGTTTTAAAAGAAACCCTGCAGAGCATTTTGGATCAAACTCTACAACAACTCATATTTCTCAACTGGAAGAACAATGCAAGTGCTTGCAAACAGTGAATCCAGAATGTTAAAGAAACAGCAGTCAACCAACAACTTGAGTTTCCCAGGAAAAGCCCTCAACTTCTCTACTCTATTTTTAAATAGCATCGGCTACAGAACAGAAAACAACCAACCAACCAACCAAACAAAAACCTTGCAACATTCCATAAAATGTAATGAATGTGAGACAAACTAGGCATTTTTCAGATACTAACAATTCATGTTTGGTACATGAGGGAGGCTAGTGAATATGTGTCATAAGAACTGAAGCTCTACCTCTCTTCCAACAGCCATGCTTGGAATTCAGGAAATTTCTGTAGTCACAGGAAAGAGAACAGCGCATAGTTGTGTTTATATACTGCTATTCCCAGGAACGGTAAAAATTTATTGCCATTTTGCAGTGAAGGCCAAATCTCTACAATCTTGCTATCTTCAGGTTCTGCCTTTCTGGTTTTCAAGAACAAACCTAACCACAAAAAGACACATGACTACACTTCTGGAGCAGCATGAACTTGCCAGTTGTGTATGAATGCATTTGATGTGTTGTGACAAGGTAAACACAATTTAGATACGCATCCCTGGCACTACAGATAGCGTATGTGGCATTCAAGCAAACACCTTAAGTTATGTCTCTGAATCACTTTGAAAAAAAATCAACCGAAAACATAACCACATATTACAATGGGTGACAACCCCAGCTCCCAGTCTGTGCTGTATGAAGCACGCTGAAAGCCACCCTCCATACCTCAGCAGTAATTTAACCCTGTGCTACCTTATCGTTGCCTATGCCAGCCGGAAACAGAAGCATCCCCAAACACCATCATTCTCCTGCTGCTCATCTTCAGACCCCATTTATTTAACTTAAAAACATTCACTTGGAGGCTGTTCAAGCAACCACCATGAAGAACACAGATGGTATCCACGTAAAATGGAGCTCCTCCAAGAAGTTGTTGCAGAATGCAGCAACATGGCACATCTCACCTTGCAGCCTGGACAGTGCATGTCCCAGTCCCAGTAATAACCTATTCCCAGCCGTATACCCACAACAGAGGCCACTTGCTCTTCATTTTACAATTCTAAGAAGGTTCTGCAGACAGAGGAGACACAGGAGCAGTGCAGCTTGCCATGGCAGGGATGTCTGTGTCAGCAAAGGGACAAAGCCCAGCACATGCTGGCTTTTTCTGCACAGAGGTTGATGTGGCCTGTCTCGCTCACTGCCATGTCCAGCCATAGTGCTGCGTGCTCACCAGGACTCTTATCTCCAATCATCTTCATGATCCTTGGAGAAACAGTACTCAAAACGGTTTAATGATGCAGTGTCACCTGCATGTTTTATTCTGTGCAAAATGATGAAATCCACAAGCAGACGACAGAGTTATTTTACTTTGAGCATTGTTTATGGAAAAAAATATGGTTTTTAGAGTAACAATAGCTCATTCATGATAAAGGCATAAACAAAATCTGATTAGCATGTATGAAAAGCACAATTTTTTGAAGCAAGTATTTGAATTTGTGTAAGAGATGTCCTTGATGCTATTTTTATTTTTTTATTACTAATACAAGTATTGGTTTAATACAGTATTCTAAAGCGTTGTTACAGAACCAAAACAGTAGTTACTAAAACAGAGAAGGTATGTGTGTGGAAAGTTAAAAGCCTGCACCTCAGTGGTCAAAATTTTTACCAGCCAAGCAATACAGGAATAAGGAAGAGCTGGCAGGTAGAAAAGTAAAGCCAACCTTTAATGCAGCAACAGATGTTAGATCTGCAATATGATAGTGAGCCACCTAAAACTGAGTCTTCTGAATACATAAACTCTGCTAACGGTATGATGAAAGGACCAATTACTGAATTTGAAAACTTACAGACATCTAGTAGAAAAGGAAACACAACCATACCTAAATATGGTCCACCAGGCTTAATAACCTTTGCACTTCGATTGCGTAATTCCTCTTCTGCTTGGGTCATGCGCTCTTTGGTCATCTGATAGGAATCATTTGTTGCACATACTGTAATTTTATTCTGTATAAGTCCCAGGCTACTCAGTTGTGAGGCTCCAGAACTATAAAAACATTGAGAAAAAATGAGCCCAAGCACTATTTCAAGTCTAGAAGTATGGTTGTATTAGAAACCTAAAAACCTGCCCTATCAGGCAAAGAAAAATGCTTTTCAGTTCTCACCACTACGTCATGTATGTTTCAAATCATTCTGCAAACCAAACATCGCTGTTTTATCAATGTTATCTGTCAGTATATTTACAATATTCTCATATAATCACATTCAAGAGGCAAGCTCAGGATAACATGAGTTGCTATACAGAAAACTACTGTAAACTACTCAGATTACAACGCAAACTAAAGCAGACTGACATCCAACTATATGCACTCTATGCACTATATGCCTGTAAGCAGGCGTGCCCAACCCGCAGCCCACAGGCCGCATGATGCCCAGCACAGCTGGCAGTGTGACCCAGCCCCTGCCCTGTGCCATCATGGAGGTGGCTTTTCACAGTGGAGCGGCACCAGGCACGCACCCATTGCTCAGCAACAGCCAAACTACTGGTGTGCTGTTAACACTGCATCGACTGAAAGCAGGGCTTGGGCATAGCAGTGCTGACTCAAGTGATGGCAAATAACTGTACGCACTGTGATACACTGGCTAAACACAAGGCTCTGAACAGTGAAGAATACACAGCTGGGCTTTCAGTTTTGATAAAGTGGTTTGAGAACAGGATCCAAGACTGCCAAAAAAGTCATCAATTTATGTTTGACTCCATTTTCAGATGATACACATACATTACCTGCAAATTTTCGAATGGAATATATAGCGTTGCAATGAGACATTCAACTCAAAAATCTGATCATGCCTCTTTACCAGACTTCCACATTCACTCTCTTACCAGAGAGAAACATCCCTCGCTTCACAATCATACTTGATTCAGTGTCATTGCTTTTTGGCAGTTGGTACATTTTTGAACAATAACTTGCAAGGATGAAGCATGGGAAGAGTAAAATTTCATCAAAAATCTCTACTGAACGTTTTGAGAGCTCACTGAGAACTGTAACCCCTTGCCATCAAACTTGACTGAAGTTTCACCAAAACATGGTCAAATATCCCACTAGTTTTATGGTTTTGTTCCTCTCTCTCTTTTTTTTTTAAGGTTTTAAGAAATAGATTAAAATTCTTTGTTATTTATATATTAACAATACTGTATACTTGACAAGGGCCTGTTCTGAAAGTAATGCCTCCTATTTTATGATGTTGGCCCACAGTGTCAGAGGCAGATGGTGGTGGTACAACAGCAGAGGTTGGACCTTCCCACCAACATCTCATTACATGTTGTTGCTGTGTGACGGAGGGCAATAGAGGAATGATCTGACAAAATGGCATCTGACGTGGAAGTGCAGATGCAGTAAAGGTGTGTGACTGAAAAAATGGCACCCACTGACATTCATCAGCGCTTGCTGAATGTTTATGGAGACCAAACAGGGAATGTGAGCACAGAGAGGCAGCAGGTGGTGCATTTCAGTAGTGGCAGACAGTGACAGTTGGTGCAGATTTTTATGAGTGCAGCAGGTAGGCTCTTGTTTATCGCTGGTGAAAATGCACAGCTAATGCTGGTGACTGTGTTGAAAAAGAGTGCTTAGTCGCTGAGAATTTGCTCTATCAAATAGTGTTATTGTGCTCTTTGTATCTACTGAGTTTCCATGGAAATTAATAGGAGGCAGTACTTTTGGAGTAACATGTACATGTAGCCCAGTACAATTCCTCTTCACTCAGTGTGGCCCAGGCAAGAAAAAGTTGGACACCCATGTCTTAGAGCCTTCTCAAGTCATGCTCAGCAGTTAAGTACACATTTGAAAGTCACTTGCTTCCTCTGTCTGTCAAAGGCAGGTGTCCTGCCCATCACTGTTTAAGTCCCTGCAAGGTTCAAGAGAGGTAAGCCAGACATTCCCTAAAGTTTGCATGCTATTTGCTATCCTGAACTGTTTCAGGATCCTCTCTGCTGACTCGTTGTTTGATGGCAATCTGTAGCACTTGTGGTTTAACCACCTGCTTCTCTGGGGATGTGTATATAATAAGGGACACTTGGACTAAAGTCCCATGCAACAGGAAAGAATGCAAGACCAGATATGGTGTCTCCCCAGCAAAGTTCAGGTGGGAATCAGGTTTCTGAAGAAGCACAGTCCTCTAGGATTTCTGCCTTGTGTTCACAGCAGCTGCAGACATCAGCAGTCATGGACAGAGGTGTTGACAGCAGTTCCAAACTAAGTGAAAAGGGAGATTTTCCCCAGACCTGTTTCCTCATTTCTCCTGGATAAGTTTAAATGCATTTTTACGGTGCAATACACTCAGCCAGATAAGCACGTATGTAGCCTAGATAGCCTATATAGCCTAATAGCAACTTAATTTAGCCTGGTTTAGTGATTATGGCTGTTAACAATTATTCTGTATAGCACTCACCTCAGCAACACCTCCGAACAGAGAAAGGATGGTAGGCTGCACTAGCCAAAAACATTCTGAACAATACTAAAGATGATTTGAACCACCTAGTAAAGGTTCCATAAAGAAAGTCTGAGGAACATTTGGCACCTTGTTTCTTAACTTACCAAGTTGTTTCTGAAAGTCACAAAGGTGGACCAAGCCAAGCCACTGCATAGTATTTCAAGATACAGCTACAATTTTGTCCAATCAAAGCCCAGAGCTGTATTTTTGGCATTATTTATTGCTCTGAAATCACAGCATTTACAGAAGAAGATAGTTCTTGCCATCTAGAGCACAAGTTCTATCTACTGCACACTTCCTCAAACACTGCTGTCTTTATGCACCACAGGGACTGAACAGTTCGAGAAGGACCATCACCAACACCAAAGTATCATGCACTGGTCAGTAACATGTGGCATGCCACCACCTTGTAGGACTGTAGTGGCCTGACATGAAGTCAGAAAGATAAGGGGTCCTGTGTGGCAGGCCTAGAGCATGGTATAGCTCCCAAAGCAGCTCTAAAATATTCTAGAGCAAGAACAGATGGAACAGAGCTCAGAAAAGGTTTACACCATGGGAGCTTCTCAGCACTGACCAAGGGCGCTGTGCAACCTACTGTAGCATGGACTGCAAAACTAAAGCCAGTTTTGAAGCCAGACCCACCTTCAGCAGGAAATCAAATATTCTCCAGAAGTCCTTTATGAATTATTTGTTTTAAATGATTCTGCATAAAATACTTGGACAGACCAAGAGCTGACTACAGAGGAACTGGTGAAAGCTCATCTGAATTAGATTATGCAGAGCCACATTCAAAGTATCTAGGCGTATTATCCAGAATTATTTCTAACTAAAAGTACTTAAATTTAGTCTTACTTATAAAATGAATTAAGTTTAACTGAAGCTGCTCCTTCCCAAGCAACAAAGAGCACACAGAGGGGCTTGGTGAAACACTGGAGTCAGACTTGAGGACCCCTGTACGTTGCCTACACAAGGAGCCTGATGCAGTATCTCTCAGAAGAATTTTGAGTCCTCCACAATGGCTCTCCTGAAGGTCTCTTAAAGGTTTTCTAATTGGGGGCTGGCAGCAGCCTTGGTACACCAGCAGCTGCAGTACACAGGCAGAACTTTCAATCAGACAAAAGAAAGGAGAAGAAGCAAGACCTCTCAACCCAACATGCACTCCTGTAGGCTTACTTTGTGCCTCTGCACCTGTCTGACCCCTTTCAGACATAAGTTAAAAGAAAAAAAGAAATACCAAAACACACCACTCCAAGAGTGAGACCACTAAACCATTCAGCTTTTAGTGGTTCCACCAGTTACATGAGTTCACAGAAAGGCTGCATTGTGGTAGAAGAGAACTAACACAGAGAAGGAGGATGTTTAGAGATCTTCTGTCAGGCAGAGAGGAATTCAATCAGCTCATTTTCATACTGCTGGCAAAATTCTCTATCTAGACAAGTCCCATGTTTCCAGAGTTAGGGCAAAAGCTTTTCTGTGACCACGAACGTGATTAGCACCTTTCTGAGACAAGCTTGAGTGGCCGTTTGCTATCAGCTTCCAATATGAATACACGAAATCTGCCTGCAACTTCCTAATAAACAAGATGGACAATTGTTCACATCAATACTACACTGAGCGCATAATTCTAGGGGCTGAGGAAAACCTGACATAGAAATACAGTATTTTCTTGGCCATTAGTTAGATATTAATGCTTTTTACTTTGACTGAAATGAATCAGGACAAAGTGCTGCTGTACTGCGCTTGGGCTCTGAAGTGTAGCAGTCATGCAGTTATGGGTAAGGTCACTGATTTATGTGGTTCTTAAAGTCAGACAACTATCCATAACGGCTATCCTACTTGCATGCTGCCAGTTATATTTACATATGGTTGGAGAATGGACCTGGTCTAGCTTGAATGATACTGAACTCGAAATGCTTTTAAAAATAGCATGAAGAGGTGAAAAAGTACTCAAAGCTTCTTCTTTTTAAAGCAAAACCAAAAGCACTCTATGTAAAAGGCAGTATTTATAATTAACAAAAAATTATGCTGCTAGGATTTTTTTATTTTTATTTTTTACTGCAGCTCATCACTAAGAGCATGCATCTGTTAAAGATTTTTGCCACATGCTAAAAGCCACAGAATCTGCTTAGATTTGCCATGAAAGAAAATGTTAAGTAAAACTTACCTTGAGGCAGTTTGCTGGACACAGTCAAAGCTTCCCTGAGGGTTATCTTTGCCAACATTTGACAAGTAGAAGTTAAATGTATGCGATTCATTTGGGTGATCAACTTTGGGAATTTTAATAAGCTAAAAGGAAAAGAAAATGTTTATGTAAGGACTTCCATCTAAATTCCTTTGCTTGTGATTAGCTACAGTCTTCTTATAATTTACTTCTAAAAGAGAAAATATTTCAATTACAAAAATTTCAGTATGTTTTCAGTGACATCAGCAAAAAGTCTGTTCTGCCATAACTCTACCTCTGAAAACAGCACCAGCTATATGCAGCAACTGTATTTGTATCAGAAAAGCTACAGTCACTCAGCATCCAATTAAGCAAAGCATTCAAGTAGGAAGTGATCTCTTCTGATTTAATGGAATTAATATGCATGTGCTTAACTTTATATGAAAGTGCCTGAGTACAGTTAAACAGACTGAAGCTCAACTAACATAGCAGAGCAAAACAACGTGCACAGCCCAACTTTGTGATTTATGCAGTTCTAATGATGTACATACTAGAGTCAGATACAAGAAGAAAAAGCAACACCCGAATTACAAGTTTCTTAAATTATCAAACGAGAACAACTTCAACAGATAATAAAACCCTTTTTCCTTTGCTTAGCCCTAGATTCAATTATTTACATAAATGTAATGTGTAAACAGGTTTTGGTACATTTAGTCAGAAACAACAAAACTTGATTTCCTTGGCTGAGCTAATTATTTAGTAAAGAATGTGCCACATTCTGCTGGAGCTGAAAAATGTAAATATGGGAAATTGCTAAAATGTTTATTGGCAGACGCACATGTTTCAATGTGCTGCTTTACAAAAGCATCCCTTAAGCGCACACACACACACACACACACAAAAGACTGCCATTCAAACACCGTATGCTGAAGGTAAAATTAGCATGCATAAAGTCGAATAAGCTGTTCTGAAATTTGCTTGTTTTGAATTTTACTTGGAATGCTATGTACAAATTACAAACAAGCAAAGTTTTGGGAAACAATATTCAACAGTCTTAGAAATCTTTCTCTTATCATTTCGCTTGTGAAATTGTCCTCGTAAGAGTCAAGATCATTCACACAAAGTACTGATAATAGAGTCTTTCAGTTGTATATTTTAATCATCAGTACTGGCAGAGCTTAGCAATGATCGCTGCAGTGCTGGACATGGAGAAAGTCAAGGCATCTGAACACTGTATTCTTTTACTTAAGATCTAAAGTGGTAGTTTTCTCAAAAGAGCAAGGTAGGTATTTGAAACAAGAGACAATATACCAGATGCATAAAGTTGGATGATATGTGCAGCTTTACCTTGTGACTGTTAAGATTACTACAGAGTAAGCATCAACCTAAAAAGATCATAGGGACGCAGGTGACACTAAAATTCTACATTCTATAAAATCATCACTGACTGAATCTTTCAACTGACTGGTTTTGCGATACACAGCAGGTGTGTACGCATGGACTTGCACCATATGCAGTGGAGTGGGGATTCAATCCATTGTAGAAGATATGATGAGTTTTTAGCCTGATGCAGTTTTTGGAAAAAAGGTAAATATGTAATATAATTGGTCAAAGGCTGCCCCTCACAGAACGCAACCAAACAGAAGTAGGTAAGTGTTGCTGCATATGCTTGCACTTCATTCTCAAAATGCTGGGGGCAAATCTTTATTTTCTATTCATCATATAAAAGAATCTATATGCATGTAATCGCTGTAAGAGGTAACGTCTACATCAGAATATTTGCCATCTAAAAGTTTAGAAGAATACATTTTAAAAAATGTTTGCTGCGGTTCCACTCCTTCGGCAAAGTATCAATTCTTCTAGATGTTGAGAAAGACATAGACAGGGTACGAAGAAAAAATAAGTTTGTCTCCCTATGGATAGAAATATACAAAGCAAATCACCATTTGAGTTTGCTGAAATTGAAACTCTGAATCTCTTAAGGCTTTCTGTCATTCCCTCCCACCCACCTTTGTAAGAAGGTCACTGATCATGTCTTTCCAACCAGAGTAGCTGGGGGTGGGGATCCTCAAATCACTGCACTTTGAGGCTGACAATGGTAATGGATACCCTGGGCCTGGAGTAAAATCGTAGGCCAGTAAGAAGCACCTAAAGTTCAGGATAAGGGAACTCTAATTGGTAAATCAGACCCCATTGGAGCCCAACTCAGGTGCCTGTACAGCAATGCCTGGAGCATGGGGAACAAGCAGGAGGAGCTGCAGGCATGTGCATGCCTACAGGGCTACGATGTCATTGACATCACTGAGATGTGGTGGGATGACTCTTATGACTGGAATGTTGGAATAGATGAGTATAAGCTATTTAGGAAAGACAAGCAGGGGAAAAGGTGAGGGGGTGTTGCCCTCTACATCAGTGACCACCTGGAGTCCATGAAGTTCCACCTGGGCATAGACAAGGAGCTGACAGAGAGCTTATAAGTTAGGGTTAAATGGAAGGCAGGGGAAGGAGACATCGTAGTAGGAGTCTGCTACAGGCTGCCTGATTGGGAAGAGCAAGTGGATGAGGCCCTCTATAAACAGATAGGAGCAGCTACACATTCACAGAACATGGTTTTCATGGGGAATTTCAACAACCCTGGTATCTGTTGGAGGAACAACACAGCAATGCACCAGAAATTGAAGAGGTTCCCAGAATGTGCTGATGATAACTTCCTCTTCCAAGTAGTAAAGGAACCCACGAGAAAAGGTACTATGGTGGACCTTGTCCTCACCGAGGAGGAACTGGTGAGTAACATGAAGCCCAAGGGCTGCCTTGGCTGTCTGTAGTGACCACGAAATGGTGGAGTTTAAAATCCTCAGGGTGACAAAGAGGATGCGCATCAAGCTTGCAACTCTGGACTTCAAGAGAGCAGACCTTGAACTCTTCAGGGAACTGTTTGGCAGGGCGACATGGGAGAAAAGCTCTGGAGGGAATAAGGGCTCAAGAAAGTTGGTCAGTATCCAAGGACCATTTCCTCTAAGCCCAGAAGCAGTGCATCCTGACAAAAAGGAAGGCAAGCAAGAATGCCAGGAGACCTCTGTGGATCAACAAAGAGCTCCTGGACTTACTTAAGCTCAGAAAGAAAGTCTTTAGGGAGCGAAAGCAAGAACTGGTTACCTGGGAGGACTACAAAGGAGCTGTCTGAGCAGCCAGGGATCAGGTTAGAAAAGCTAAAAGCTAGACAGAATTGAATCTAGCCACGTACATAAAGGAGATTTCAGGTTTGAGGTCATCTAAAGAACATAAAGATGCACAAGTCCATGGGACCCGATGAGATCCATCCATAGGTTCTGTGGGAACTGGCGGATGAATTTGCCAAGCCACTATCCACCATATTTGAAAGGTCATGGCAGTCTGGTGAAGTCCCCACTGATTGGAAAAGGGAAAACATAACCTGCATTTTCAAGATGGGAAAAAAAAAGAAGATCCCGGGATCAGGTGTCAGTTTCACTTCTGTGTCTGGTAAGATCATGGAGCAGATCCTCCTGAAGGCCCTACTAAGGCACATGGAAAATAAAGATGAGGTGATTGGTGGTAATCAACATGCCTTCATCACAAGTAAATCATGCCTGACAAACTTGGTGGCCTACAGTCAGTACATAAAAGAAGAGCAGCGGACATCATCTACCTGGACTTGTGCAAAGCATTTGATGCCATCCCACATGACATCCTGGTCACCAAAATGGGAAAAAAAAAAAAGGATTTGATGGATGGACCACTCGCTGGATAAGGAATTGGCTGAATGGTCACATGCAGAGAGTTCTGGTCAGTATCTCAATGTCCAAGTGAAGACCAGTGATGAGTGGCATTTCTCAGGGATCGGTGTTGGGACTGGTGTTATTTAACTTCTGCACAGGTAACATGGAGAGTGTGATTGAGTGAATCCTCAGCACTGCAGCGGACACCAAGCTGAGTGGTGCAGTTGACAAGCTAGAGGGAAGAGATGCTATCCAGAGGGACCTGAAAAAGCTTGAGAACTGGGCTCATGCCAGCCTCACGAAGTTCAACAAGGCCAAGTGCAAGTTCCTGCCTCTAGGCCAGGGCAATCTCAAGTGCACATCTAGGCTGGGGGGAGAATGGCTTGAGAGCAGCCATTCTGAGAAGGATGGATTTAAGGGTGTTGACTGATTAAAAATGTAACATGACCTGGTAATGTGTGCTTGCAGACAAGAAAGCCAACTGTATCCTGGATTGCATCGAGTGAAGTACAACCAGCAGGTTGAGAGAGATGATTCTGCCCCTCTACTCTGCTCTTGTGAGACCCTCCCTGGAGTACTGCGTTCAGTTCTGGAGCCCCCAATAAAAGAAGGACATGAAGTTGTTGGAACAGGTCTAGAGAAGGGCCTCAGAGATGATCAGAGGGCTAGAGAACCTCCATCTGAGGACAGGCTGAGAGAGCTGCGGCTTTTCAGCCTTCAGAAGTAGAGGCTGTGACAAGACTTTATTGCAGCCTTCTAGTACCTGAAAGGGGCCTACAGGAAATCTGGGGTGGGACTTTTTATAAGGGCAGGTAGCGATAGGACAAGGGGAAATGGTTTTTAAGTGGAAAAGGGTAGAATTAGGCTCGATATTAGGAAGATGTTAGAGTGATGAGACACTGGAACAGGTTGCCCAGTGAGGTTGTCAGTGTCCCCTCCCTGGAAGCACTGAAGGCCAGGATGCATGGGGCTTTGAGCAACCTGGTCTAGGAGGTATCCGTGCTTAAAGCAGGGGGCTGGAGCTAGATGATCTGAAAGGTCCCTTCCAACCCAAACAATTCCATGATTCTACGATGATGAGGAAATCAACTGCTGCTACTGATGTGGCAGGATTCTTCTCATAAGCAAGTAAAACATCAAGAAATTTACTTTCCTCCTCCATTTTCATGATATATTTTTCAGAAACTTTGCAAGAACCAAATAATAATTCATCAGGCACTCACTAATTTGGATGAAGAGGAAGCAAGAATTTTCAAGGAATTTCTGTGCTTGAAGACTTCAAAAAAGGCAGAATAACCAATCTGAGAATAAAAAAAATATTTTTTATCTTTAACTCCAAAATATTTAATTTGTAATAAAACAGATACAAGATTCTCATTTTTGTGGGTTTTTTTTTTTTTCTGTATAGTTCTTAACAGTTAGGAGTCACTTTTAAAGAGCTCAAAACAATAGTCAGTGGGTGACAGCAGTTGCTAATTCAGCTTGACATGGTGTTTCTTGCAAAGGGTAGCTAAACAAGTAAATTGAAGGACTCAGCAGTTGCTGCAACAGCCTTTGAAAAGAACCCTTTCAGAGTATCCACAGGTCAAGAGCTTTGTCCCTTGAGCAAGGGAAAGCAATGAAGAAAGTCTGGCATATTTCAGTTTAATAAACATTAGAAAAGTTCTGAGGGAAGAAGAACATTTTAATTTATATTAAATGCAATTAAATCAAGTAAGATGGTTTTTTTTATACTCTAGTTCAGAAATGGAAGCCCAGACATTTAGGAAACTGAATAAAGTATTGAATCTGTAGGTGATACAAAACAGGCAGGGACAAAATAAATGAAGATGGAGCTAAAATTCAAAGTTGTCATGAAAAACTAGAGAACAAGTTTGAAAACTGGAACATAGCATTATTCAAAACCAGCTGTGCAAGGTAACTCATTTTAGAGTAAGAACATGGGAATCAGCTGCATACAGATGCAGCTCTTCAGAAAACGCTCTACAGTTGGGCAGCACATGAACACAAGTCAGCAGTACTGTGCTTTTCCAGCACCTGGATACGAACACAAGTACTGCAATAGGAAGCAGCAGCCTGAACCGTAGCAAGACGGTCTGAGCTACACTTGAGAGCTGTCTCTTTTCATCTGTTTTCCAGTTCTCTGCAGGCTACCGTGGCTTTTACAATTATTCTATTAACTTGCTGATAACCTCTAGATTTGCAAAAATGACCCCAAATGCTTGAAATCCAGTTTTTCTGCTGTTGACACATTTGCTATTTCTTTCTGCATCTTGCAAGACTACAGTAGTCTGACTCAGGGAATAAGGCTCCTTTTTTAACAAACTGTCCTGCTTTTACACTATAAATTTATATCATACAGTTCTGAGAAATTCAACAGACAGTTCAAGTATTTTTGGCTTAATCAGAATTCAGATACTACCTTCAGCTTGAGAAAAGCAGAGTGGCCAAAAGTTTGTTTTGCCTATTTGAGCTATACTTTCTGAAGAAGTCCAAGCAATCTTTATTAGTAAAGAACATATTGCAAATGCATAAATCTATAATAGAAAATAAATTTTAATTTGTATCAGGAAGCAGCACCACAAGCCAGCTGTCAGTGCTTTTGTTTCAGAAAAGCTGCCTTATATTTGTTTTTAGCCTTCCACACATAAAGGGCATCCCTGCTGATATAGTGGGCAGCAACACTGCCCATAGCAAGGCCTTGGAACTGAATGGGTTTTAAGGTCCCTTCCAACCCAAGTCATTCTGTGATTCTACAGTAGGTGACTTGCAGTACTTAGAAATTTGCTGTATTTCCCAACAATAAGAAAAAGTCTTTCTGAACTACAAACACTCGGCTTGGTACAATTCATTATTAATAGCTGCTCTGTGCTCTTCTCCTAGAAAAAGAGAAGTCCTTACTGCCCTCCTCCATTAGGCCTACTTTATCCTTAGCAGCAGACTACCAGATAGAGCAATGAAAGAAAATGAGAAAGCCCTGAAGAGAAGTTGCATGTAGGCACACCTTAACTAAAAAAAAGTGCTCAAGCTGTGTCAAGACATAGAAACAAGGTTACTTCGAAAACATCTGTATACGAACATCATTCAAAACAACCTTTCCCCCTAGTTTAGGCACCATTCTAGTGAAACGAGCCATGCATCTCCCCCCTCTGCCCTCGTCCCACTTTGAAGCATGTTAACAAAGTGGTATGAGTTCCTACGTCTGTAACCCATACTCCTTCCAGAATACATACCAGCACATGAAGACAGAGCAGCATTTTTAGTTCTCACAGATGCCCACTTCACACAAGCAAACACATTTATCCTTGGCTGGAATACATGTAATATTCCTCATAGTAGCTAACAACTATTCATGCCTAAAATTCCTAGTATCCCTGTGATGCTGTAAGTATCACCCATCTCTTGCCTCTCCTGCATGGCAGTCAGTAGACAGCACAGGGAGACTGCAAACAATGAAGGAAAACAAAAAGCTAAGATGCAGCTTGTGTAGGGAGATGAATACTTAGTTTCCCCATCAAGTTCTACTCTCTAATGATCAGCTGTTTGTTTCAAACTCTTCCATTTCTCATACCTCCTCTCTGCTTTACTTCAGAGCAGTTTTCTTACATCACCATATCGTCTGTGTCATCACCCTCATTCTTCATGGTTAAAAGAAATAAAGTTTTTGTTTAAAGTGTTTAGTGAATGCAATGATTAACAGCCTTTGTGAAAGGTGACGTGAAAAAAAAAAAAAAAAGGTCAGAAGCCACTATAGAAGAGCTATTATCATTCTGGCAACGACATAATTGCTTGTTTAACTTACAGAATTTGCACTACTTTAACAGAAGTGCACAGGAAGTCTTAGTATCAATGTCAAACACATCTCTCTATGCTAATGGAGGTGAAGAAGTCTCTATTTTCTACATCCACACTGAAAAGACAGGAGTGTGGCTGAGCTGATCATTCTTAATTGAGGGCAGCTAGAGGAAATTTGCTCCTTCTGTCCTCATTTACATAAAGAAAATGATTTCATCTATGCTTGCACACAGTTCAGAGACACAAATTTAATTAACCCCAGAATCTTCTCTCCCTGGCAGATTATTCAGATGAGCTGTTCAGTGAATGACTGGATAAGGGATCTGCTGCTTTCAAGTACTATAGCACAGACAAGTTGCAGGCGTCATTGCACCACCCCTGAACACATCAGCTGTCTTGCTTGTGTTGCCAAAAGCAAAAAAAGAACTCTTAAAAAATAATTGTTACCAGTGCCTGAATCTCCAGCATTGTTATTATCTTTTAGGACAGGAATATAAGGAAAGACTCTTAATACCACTTATGTCCATTTAACAACATACAGCGAGCTCTTACAATACAGAGAAGCCTGCCAAACAAGTGGTTGCCAGCAAGAAGCACAGCTCCACAACCACACATTCCTCCTACTTCCCTTGGGATAACCCTGGTATCATGCCTGTAACCAGTTCTGCAGACAGGCCTTCTTTTCCTATAGCATCACTAGGTACAACATAAAACCACGGGTGCATCAGTGGACAATAGAAGTGCCCACAAATATAGCAGAGTTTGAACAGTGAAGATACTGAACCTATTTATCTTTAACAGTACAGTACGAGCTATCAAGATACAAGCTTGGATATGCTAAAAGAAATCCCAGTAAGAACTGAGCTAGTACGGTGTTCTGAAGAAAACAAAAAAAAACCCTCACGCTTTCAGCACAAGTTGTAGATGACAAATGGGAAAACAGACATTCTGTTTAGTTTTAACATTTCTACGCTTTTGAAGATTGAGACTTTAGGACAAAGTGGTAAAGCTTTCTGCTGTTTGGAAACAGAACAAACAAACAAACAAACAAACAAACAAAAAGGAGGTAAAGAGCACTTCCCAGTCTTTCAAAGTGAAAATAATCCGTGACAAAAGTCACAATTCAAAACCAAATCTGATCATCTCAAAGCAACTGTCTGCATGACCTATCATCACAACAGCACTCTGTGGCACACAGTGGGCACTCCTTTCTCCCAGTCCACTGCTGCAAGACAAAATCCACACCTGCAGAACCTCGTGCTTTTCCACACTGCTCTATTGTGTGCTCAGAAAGGCATGTTACCAGCTTGAAGTGCTTGACACCAGTGCTAAGAACACCTGACCCTCTGCAGCCTACTTTAAAACATTATCTTAAAATCTATGTACTTAAATTGGCTTGCAACTTTTCCCCATTCAATGGGTTTAGTAATAGAGGACATCTACTAGAACAACTCATACCCTTGACTTTAATCTCTTCATCATGGATTTCTGGATCTATCATTACTCTCTCCCACTCTGACATATCCTCCTCACTGGTTCTTTTCTTTTAATAGCAGTTTTCAAAATTTTCTCTCAACAATCCTGTGCAGGCTCTCTCCTTTTAAAGTGGAGATGTTTTGGCTTATAGTTTTACTTAATTTCAGTCTTTTGCATCATTCCTGACAACGCCACGCACTGTTATAGTGCCCTCAATTCAGGACAGGCATATTATGTTTTTCAAGCCTGAGTCATTTCATCTCATTTGCTTCTGAATACATCTACCCACTCTCTCCTCTTGTTTTCCTACAGCCAGCAAGATGTCGCACACACTGCGGGCATTCACAGTGCGATATTTTTGGGTGCCTCTGCTTAGCAGATACATGTACGTCTCCCCTTTTCCTTCTCAGAATTACCCCCACCTGACCCCGCTAACCAGCCCTGCTCCCACAAGTCATTACTGCTACAGGTGATGTCTGGAAGCCCACAGGCCTGGACTCAGACCTGCTCCCTGTCCTGCGCAGTTCTTCACACCAACACTCAGATCAGTCTGTGAGCCTCTCCCAGATCCACCACTTGGTCAGAAATTATTGAGTGACATGGCAAAGCCTTAGAAGTGTCAGTGGTTTATGGGCTGGTTCGGCCCTGTTCTGTGACTGGCGGGGTGGAGGGATTTGTGAATCCACACCTCCAGAAAGGAGAAACGGGATCCCAAATAATTAAAAACAGCGGCAACAATCTGAGGAGAAACAAACTAATTTACTAAACATGGTATCAGAATGCAAGATAACACACTATAATACAATATAATTAGAATTGAAGCTAATAAATCAGATATAATGAGAGAAAAGGTGACTGAGAACTGAAGGCCTCACCATAATGCTGAGGT
>PPHD01002706.1:0-34615 GCA_002909625.1 Bambusicola thoracicus
GATACTTGGAAATGCCATTTCAATGTTATTTTAGGGTTATGCTGTCCTACCACTTTGTTAAGGAGAGAAGGTTCAGTACTGGACTGATGCTTTCCACTCTTGTCTCCCTTCTGTAAGGTGTCACTGAAAGTTGGTGGGCCTTTGATATCAGTGTGTCTGAATTATAACTTTGCTCCTCGTCTTTTCCTAGGCAATGGCTGTCCTCTTCTCAAATTTTGTCATTATAACAACAGCTCTTCTCTTCAGGATAGTGCTAAAGTAAGTAGTACTTAATAAGGTAAACAAAACTTTAAATTTTGTCTTTCTAGCCCAGATACAGTGGTTACGCTACAGTCTTTCTTTGTCTGATAGCAACAGTAATACTGTTTTCTTGTTACTACACCAACTGTATATAAAGGTGTTGGAAATAACAGTTTTTTAGATGCTCCTACATATGTCCACATATGGTCACCTGTGACAGATTGCAAGTGATAGATGTTGAATGATCAGAATTAAGGTTTGGGTTTGTGTGCCTTCATTTGTGCATTAAATCTCATAGTTAATGATGGGCAGTACTTCTTTCCAGTCTGATGTAACTCTTAATGGAATGTGAAGGTAATCTAACAAGAAGGGATGAGATGCATGAGAGTGAAATAGGTGTTTACAGTAGTACTGTTCCTGCCCTAACGTGTTTTTGGTTAACTGCATAAGGTAAGTCTCTTTGTTATTCATGTGATAGGGAAAAAGATATTAGCTTTCATACACTACCTGAAAAGTTATTTGTGGTGAACTTTGAACAAAGATGCATTTTCCATAGGTGTTAATATTCCAAAAGAGCATCTGGTAGTCAGGCCAAAGTGCTTTTTCTCAGTTCTTTAGTTTTATATCTCTTGTGATGTCAAAGTTTGCTTAATCTTCCAAGTTTCTGATATTTTTTTTTCCCACAATAAACTAGTTTCGCTTGCTTGAGTGAGAGAGTAGTTACAGTAGATAAGACTATTAGACCTTGTACATTACATTTCTACCACTGTAAAATATTTAAAAAGTGTTCAAAATCATGGGCAAAAAAAAAAATGAAATGTTGTAAAGGTTCTCCAGAGAGAGAATTATTTGAATGTCTGACTTCCTTTTAATACTTCAAATCTGTGATTACGTGGGCAGCAGTTGACTTGAGTTGTCAGGAAGCCAACATCTAGAACTGATTTTATCTTGAAAGATTTCCCTTTCATTATCTCTACATTGGTTTGTTCTCCGTTCTGTGTTTCTGTAATCACCAGGTTGGGATCCCTTTGCCATAAAAAAAATATGCTATGTTTTGGCATTTTCTTATCAATTCTGAAAAACCAGGATTTTTCATCATGCCACAGATAAGGAAATGTAGTCAAGCACAATGTCTTGTGTCTGCTTCATAGGGTTTGCTCTCTTGTCATTTAATTTGTATGGCCATGTTTCTAAAGTTCGTGGCTTTTTTGTCTACTCCTAGGCGAAAACTCTCTTGGGTACAGTGGGCATCTCTGGTCATCTTATTCCTATCCATCGTTGCCCTGACGCTAGGAACTGGAGGCCGTCAGCAAAGCTTGGCTGTGCATGGCTTCCATCACAGTATGTTTTTCAGCCCATCCAACCACTGCCTTCTTTCTGATGGACCAGAAGAAACGTGCATGGAAAATGGTAGCTGTGGAGCACCAAGATTCCTTCCCGTCTTCCAGTGGAATGTTACAAGTACCATGGCAGGAGCATTGAAACCTCTACGACTCAGTCTGGGACATCTGCTTATTCTAGTGCAGTGTTTCATTTCTGCCCTGGCTAACATCTACAATGAAAAGATATTGAAGGATGGAGATCAGCTTGCTGAAAGCATCTTCACACAGAACAGCAAACTGTATGCCTTTGGGGTGTTGTTCAACGGACTGATGCTGGGCCTACAGGCTAAGGACAGGAGGCAGATAGGGAATTGTGGTTTCTTTTATGGGCACAATGTCTTCTCAGTGGCTCTCATATTTGTCACTGCCTTTCTGGGGTTGTCTGTAGCCTTCATCTTGAAGTTCCGAGACAATATGTTCCATGTCATGACAGCTCAGATCACCACTGTCATCATCACCACTGTGTCTTTTGTCATCTTTGACTTCAGGCCTTCTTTAGAGTTCTTTTTGGAAGCTCCTGTAGTGCTTCTCTCCATATTCATTTATAATGCCAGTAAACCAAGAGGCCTGGAATATGCTGCTATGAGGGAAAGGGGCAAGCTCTTCAAAGGAGACACATGGGAGAGGTCAAGTGGGGTAAGGCTTTTCCATACTTGTCTTCTATTATTTTTTCTCTTATTTTCCCTCTACTTATGCTATGGGATATGGACTGAAATCATTCGTCAACTGAAACACCAAAACTCCTCAGTATTTGTTATAAATCTTCAAAAGTGATTGAGTATTGCTTTGCATGTCACACGTTTTCAGTTCATGAATCCTAGATAAACAATGCTTTTCTGCACTGACCGTGCTGTGAGCAGCTTCCGCTTTGTACAAACTCTCCATTGAGGATATTGCTGGCCCTGGGAATACAGAAATTGGAATTGATGCCTGGGAACTAACAGAACTTAAAATTTTTGTGTAGCTGAGCCCACATCATGAAGAAATTAATGTTTGTTATTAAGATGATTTCTGTCATAACAGTCAAAGATACTCGCAGACACAAATGTAATATTGGAGTAGACATGTTAATATTTTTCGTACACAGCATTTTCTCCTGGGCCTTTTGTGTGTTGTTTACCTTTTTTCCTCTCCCTAAATTGAACTGTAACCTAGACAGCTTGAATGTGGCACAGAGAGCTTGCCGTTAGGAGTCTCAGCTCATTCATATGAGCTGAGAAGTCAGTCTAAGGGGGAAGGAGTTCATATCTGCTTTCTGTGTGGACAGAGGTATGTCTGTAATAGATGTTGCAACCAGCAGAGAGTGCTGTCTCCATTTAATTCTAGGAAACATTAAGCTTCCAACAGATGTTTTCTGAAAATTGTAAATGGTGCCCTTTTAGATGCTTGTTTAACCAAAAGTGTGTGGGTTGGGTTTTTTTGTACCTGAAACTATCTATTTTAGCATTTACAAGTGAACATCTGTGGTAAAAACAAAGAATACTATGTGAGCAAGTTTCCTGAGGGTGGGCTACAAGCTTTTTCAGGTATCAAGCTACAGAAAAAAACAATAAAGATAAAGAGATTGTCCCTTATGAGCGTACGTGTACTGGAGTAAGATTTCAACATGCTGGTAAAAGATAAATTACTGGATGTTGATATCATAGAGATCGCTTAAAAATAAGCTTTCTTCTCTCTTTTCTCTCTTTCTGTATTGATTACAAGTTAACTTTTGTTCACATTGTTTTCTCCTGCTTCTGGTTCTTGCAGGATGGAGAAGAATTTGAGAGACTGAACAAACCAAGCAGTGACATTGATACAGATGAAGATTCACTCTAGCATGGAGCAGGCTGAGAAGAATGCTTTTACTCATAGTGAGAGAATGTTCATGTTTCCTTTTTTCCCTTTTTGCAGAATGATTGAGACTTCTTTGGGCCTAAATGTCAGAGATAGATGAAAAAAACATTCAAACTCTTACTTTGGGCTGCACATTTTTGAAAGCTGTTCTCCCTCTTACCATCTCTGCAAATGAAGAGTTTAAAATCTGCTGAAATAAACGAAGTTGATAATTGATGTGAACAAGAGGAGACTTGGACACTGGACTCAGTTGTGTGGGTGACGTGTGCTGCATTGGAGGGCAGTCCTTGCTGCAAATAAGCTAGCATATGTCTTTCATCACTTTGGTTGACTGTTGTGAAGTGGTGCAGATTCCTGTATGAATTCCTTAGTTAGCAAAACAGAGGTGATAAAACTGTTGTTCATCTTGCAGAAGTGGTAGGAGGACTGATTAGCATCTTCTAATTAAGCCGGCACTAAGAACCTTATAAATAGTGAGGCATATTGACTGGTTTATTGTATTTTGGCAAGTCAGATTGAAATATCCATAGCTGTGTGAAAGAGTCCCCCTGAAACAATCTTATCAAACCTTGACTTGTGAATGTATAACAAATCAGATGATTTGGGTTAAGGATCCTTCAGAGAGTGGAATCTCTAGAGTGTGATTTCAGTATGAATGGTTTTAATTTAATTTTCATTCCTGTTTTACACCAGTGTAACTCTGTTCTGGCTCCCGTGGAGCCCTTTTTGATTCTTCGATGTGACTGAAGCAGAATAGGTTTCACTGACTTCAGCCACTAGCTCTCACATTTCCAGTATGAGACTGCTTTGTGCCTGTCTCCCAGTGTTTGGGGAAAATGACATTTGGAATGCCTTTGTAGAAAATAGTGTATTTCACATGCAACTTATGTGGCCTAACATTGAAAGAGCCTGAATAAAACAAAAGTGTGGTATTCAGTTTGAATGTATCATAGGATCTTTTCTGCATGTGGAAAGCATGTATGTAGAGATTTACTTTACACTGGGGCCACCATCTGAAAGCGAATGGTACATAGCTACAGTGAGGCAGTACGACATGTGGAGCACTGAGTAGGAGGGTACAGGTGTTGGTATCGTTTGGTGTTGCTCCAGCAACTCAGACTGGTAAAGGTTTGCGTTCATTTTGTAGAGAGAAAAGTTATTCTGCAGAGTGCCGGGCAGGGTGATCTCCGAGTAACTGTTGGCTTACATTCTGAGTGAGATGGTCCAAGTAATTCAGTGAATCTTAAAAATTGAAGGATGAAGTGAATAGGAATGCAGATAAGAGTTATTGATGTGTTCTTGGAAAGATGCTGTCAAAGGAATTCTTAAGGAGGTATGCAATAAGTTCAGCATTAAATTCTCATACCACAGAATATAGTAATGCATTTCTCTGTGGTCTGAGGACAGTTCTGTCTTTGTTCCCCTCTGGTACCCTGTTTCCAGGCTCTGTGTGCTAACAGCTTACTTACACATACTGTACTGATGGCTCATTGCTGTATTAATTAGCATACCTCCTATCACTGATCCGTCAAGAAGGGCAGCCTGTTTCCAGTCGTGGCCAATGGCTGCCATAAACTATGTATGTGAAATTCTTACTCTGATTTCTGTTTTTTGGATGATGAATGTGAAATCACTGTTTTCTTTTTTTCTTTGTTTGTTTTTTTTTTCCCCAGAAGTGTAAGCTTTTTCTAGCATATGTTAAGAATAATTATACAAAGAGAAATCACTGTTGTGGTTTGTTTATATGAGGTAACCTTGTAAGTAGTGTTGAGCTGATAAGCATTTTACAGCTGATCTTGTTGTGCTTGTAGAGTAGCTCATTTCAGCAACAACAACAAAACCCTTGTTGTTTGGATCTGTACAGAATGAGTAAGAAAGTATATTTGAATGTAAGTTCCACATGGTTTCATTGATGTATGATGTCCTGTTTTGGGAAATGAAAGTTCAGTGTTTAAAAAAAAAAAAAACAAAAAAAACAGACAACAAAAAAAACTGTTTGAGACTTTGTTGCAATAAGACAGCTTCATTTTTTTTTTTTCCATTGCATACAGCTTTGCAATGTATACTTGCCTGAGCTCACTGCTTGTTTGTTTTTTTCAGTCACAGCTACCCACTTTTAGCAGATATTTTCATGAAAAATGAAAGTGCTGTTGGCTTTGGACTGCTTTGTATTAAGAGCGGTAGCTTTTTACATTGACTTTTGCAGACAGTTTTGCCTTTACATTGTCAGAGCATAGAATTCAGCTTCATACCTGTAATGACAGAGTATCAAACCGAAGATGAGTGTCTTGAAAACATTATTTGAAGTTCCTGCATGAACTCTCTGCCTTAAAAGAGATAAGAGTTGGAAATGACTGATTTGCAAATTTTATGAAGTAAATTTAGGCTTGCATTCCACTCTTGCAGTCAGCCTTAGTCATTTCTTCCCTCTCTAAGTTTCACTGATGTTGTCACGCTTGACTTGTTTTGCTGAACTGTGATTGCACAAAGATATCAGGTATAAAGCTGTGAATGTATGCTGATATACTGATTTACTGATCTATCTATTAGGTTCTGTCTAACACGTGGAAATCTTTCTGTTGTCTTCAGGTGAACAGGTTGGAGTGATTCTGTTGGATTGGCCAGGCAGGTTTCTTTTAATAATGGAAGAGAACTGTGTGTCTTCTCAGCAGTAACAGGAACATTAACTGTCTAAAAGTGGGTAAGGACTTAATATAAACCTAGCAATAAAAAGTGTATAAGTAATTCAGAAATATGACCATGCAATTCTGTGCAATCATACTGCCCATGGCGATAGTCAAATGTAGTGTGTATATGGCATTTGTTAGAGAAAGTGACTATAAACAACTGTTAGCTGAAAAAACAGCTCTGCTTAGCAAATGAGGCTGTTCTGTAGAGGTGTACCTTGCAAATAGATCATGTGACCCCCTACTGCAGTAACAGTGGTTAAGTACTTCCACTGTGTTGTCCTTTACCTACTCTGTCTCAGAAAGCTTACTCTTTTTTTTCTTCTCTAGCTTACTATTTTTCTCCTCAAATGGCAATAGGGAATTTTATTAGGAGTTTTTTGGAGATCAGTATTACTTTGATACGTAGTCTTTAACGAAGGTGTTGGACAGAGCTCCTTCGGAGTTGTGAGTCAGAGCCCAGATTCACGAATGTTTGAACTTTATCGCTGCTTAGAATGTTATGTTCCTCCCTTGGGTGGGAGGAATTAGTTCATGAAACCTCTAAGGAAGAGAGATCTCTTCATGTTTCTTGTTTATAACAAGAACAACTTGTTAAAGTAATTTTTATTGATTAATTTCAGCTACTCTGTGATTGTAGAAACTGAGCCATTGTGCTTGAAGTACAGCCTGTGGATTAAAACAGCTATCTTTGAGCTGAATTGAATCCCAGAAATATGTATGAGAAAAAAAGTTTTGAAATTTTCCTTCCTTGTGTCAAAACTTCCTACTCAGAACTGCAAAAATAGGGCTTTAATCTCAATAAACCTGTCCTCAGAGTGGTGCTGCAGGGACAGATGCAGTATTTTTGATCTAATTTGCATTTGGCACAATGAAGTTTTGGTCTGGAGTTGTCTGTCTCTCTGATACTTGGAGTCTTTGAGGTAACTATATATTGTTGTTAAAAGGATTAGTGTTCCTCCAGGCTTTGCTTTTAGTTTTCCATAGGGACAGGTAGGTTGCAAAATCAGGATTTGAAACCATTGCTGAAGGTTCTTAGTAATTTTGAGCCAGTTCTACAAATTTTTACTGAAGGCAGAAATTGGCACCAGAAGGTCTCACACTGAGTGTCTCAGATTTCATAAATATTAAAATGTGCAGTTTTGGTTAAGAGCACATCCCAGCCTCCCTTATCAGTAGGCAACTTGTTTGGAGTTGCTTTTTTTAACTGCAACTTCCACAGCCAAGGCTGGGTTTGACAGTTGCACAACTTGGATTAGGCATTGCCCTGTCTTGTGTAAGTTTACTGTCTCTTCCTCCTGCTCAGCACCTGTATTGTGTATTGTGAGCACCTGCTCAGCACAGGATATTTAGGTTCCATGTTTTGTACTGTCAATTAAAAGGGCATTTATTTTTCATTTGCATGAAAAATAAGATTATGGGAAAGTTGAAATGAACAGCTGAAAGAAAACACTCCAGAGATGCTTCTCCTTTTGTCAGCAGGTGGTGGCTGTTAGGTACACTTTCCTCTGCTTTTGCTTTAGGCAAAAATGGTCAGGTAACTGACCTTAATGCATTGGTGCAGTATTTGTTCTCTAAAACTGAGCTATGGAACTTGATCTTCTTTCCTAGAAAACTTTCAGTTCTATAACTTTTTTTTTTTAAATGTCCTTTTTAATTTTCTCTGCCCTCTGCCTTCAGCTGCAGAAGTTCTGTAGGTAAAGAGAAGGCTTGCAAGTACTCTGCTGGCCTCAGTCCTCTCAGAATGGCTCTGTCAGAAATCTATCTTCACTCACTTAGCTCCAGACACAAACCTGAGAGTTTTAAGATAGAAGCAGTGTCCTGTGTTGGCTAGACCTTGTGGCAGAAGGCAGCCAGCCCTGGAGGGTGACTGGGTCTAATGCAAAGGAACAACTGGCCAGGCCCTGTGACCTCTTGACATCTGTCTGTCTTTCAGAAGGGCGAGCAAGATATGGGCTTTTATGACTAAGTTTCTAAGGAAAGCATCTGGTTTGAGGTGAACTCATTGCTTTACTCAGTTTTGTATGGTCTGTTCCCTTCCCCCCATACCCTGTCCCACATACCCCTTCCTCCCCAAAATAAAAAACAACAACCAAAAAAAAACCCAACAACAAAAACCCTCACTCCACCAGAAAAACAAAACAAAACAAAATCCACATCTGGGGGAAAAAAAAAAACAAAAACAAAAAGGAAAATACTAAATCTCACATGGTAGAGTGTGCTCTGTCCAGTCTTGAGTTGTACTTTCTACCTACTCCAGTGCTACTGCTGTGATGACAAAACCAAATGAGTGCCCTGTTACACATACGCATGAAAGGCATGAATGCACACTTGGCATATGCTTCTATGTAACAGATTATGAAAAAGAAAAGTGACTGATTAGGTGTGCCTCAAACAGTAGAAGAGACTACTGTGCCACTATGAAGATTTGTATGATGGCTTCACTTTAAGATATTCCTGAATATCGCTACTGAGTCTTTAGTGTTTGGAAATCTAACCCAAATGATATTGAAAACATAGCTATGCAAGGAGTTCCTGCAACTGACTTCAACGGAATAAGGTTGTGCAATGGACCCAATGCCCGAAGACACCAGTGAGAAGAGAGAAGAAAACCATTTCAGAAAATGTGGCAGAAATATAGCTGGTTTAGTAGCAAATCAAATTATACCCAAACAACTCAATAAACATTTCATCCAGATTTTTTTTTTCAAGGGAGAGGATATGAGAAGAGGTAGAAGGAAATCTGAAGTTTAGAGCAATAGTTTACATAACATTACAATAGAGAGCTAGTACAACTTACTTAAAATATGTGAATGACAATGTTTTCCTTTTTTTTTTTCCTTTTTTTTTTTTTCTCCTGATTAGAAATAATGCTTTTCAATTTATTTCAGACAAGACTATATGGCTGGTGTTTTCACTTAGCTCTCATTAACTTAGAATGAACTGCCAGGTGCGAAAGACCTAAAAGAACAGGGACCCCAATTAAAAGAATAGATGGCAGTGCAGCCAGCTTTGCTGTTAAGAGAACTTTACACTGTTTAGTTTCGGAACAAGTACTACCAGAACCAAAAGTTGTTACTTTCATTGACGAAATCAGCAAATTACAATGCTGATGCACTGTAGAAGGGATGCTGTGTTTTTTAGACAAGTTACTTCAAAAGGTTTTTTAAATTATTATTGAAGAACTTGTCAAATGCATGTTTCATAACGTTTCCTTTTTTGGGAAGGTTCTGAAGTTCTTTGCTTATCTTCATCAGCACAGTGCAAAATCCTCACTTCCAATAAATATACTTTTTTTTTCTTCTTAGAAAAAATACTAAAAAGAGCATTGCAATATTTGTCAGACTGTTCATATCCTGCCCTACAGTAGTGTCCATGGACTGAGGCTGTGGGGACTTTTTGTTTGGTTTTAGTACAAACAAACAGCAACTGCTGATGCCCTTTGTTTTTAAAGGATTAAAAATATAAAGGAGTCTTTATTGTTTAAAGCTTCAATACTACTGTTTTGAATTGTTTTGCTGTAAGAAGGCTTCTGCGTTTTTGAGAAGGCAAATAACCAAAGTCCCTTGATTGAACAGTGGAAGAAAGAGGCATGGATATCTAAGTGGCCTGGAAAAACTCTGCAACTGGCCACATATTGCTTGGATAGCTATTAGAAGACAGGCACAGGGCAGTCAGAGGCTAACTTGCTCTTTTCAGTATGGATATCCATGGTGGTAACTTCCATGGTGGCGGTAGTCATCTTGGTAACCTTCCTGGTATCCCTGGTGATAGCTATGGTAACCATACCCACCATACTCATCTTCTGGGCATTGCATGCCGAGCGATTGCTGAATTGTCATTTCCTGTCGCCGAAGCTGCATGGAATCAATCAGATCATACACAATTGCCATAGACCACATTGGAGAAGGATACCAGGATTTGACGTTTCCATCTTTCCCAACTAGAAGCATGGAGAAATACTCTGGGCTAATTTGGAAATAATTTCGAATGTCTTTCACCAAGTTAGCTGGGATATCTTCTCGGTCTACAGTAGCGCTTCCTAGAAAGTGATTACATAAAACAGCATTGGCATTTCGTCTAAGCAGCAGTGATGATTAGTAGTAACTCAGTGAGTTTGCAGTATGAGAAAAGATACAGCCCACTGGTTGATAATGTAATATTCTGGACATTTGCAGTGTAGTATTTCCTGATTCTGAAATGAAAGGCTGCTGTACTGTGAACCAAAGATGCATTTTTAACAGTTTTGTTAGGGTTAGTAAATTTGTTTTTATCCTCGAGGCTGAAGCTACTGTGGTGTGGCACATCTTTTCCTCACCTGACATGCATGTGTGTCTTTGTTTCTTATGCAGCCTGAGTAATGGTTCATGTCTGCAGAAGGCACACACAAAACTAGTTGCAGTGGAAGAAATCACTAGACTAGAAATGTGATAGTGTGAAGCATTGCAGGATGAATGTTCTGGGTCATTAATGGCAGTATAGAGCCTCACTCTTGAGCTGGGGTGCCGTATGAAATATGAGATGTGGCAGATGTCATGACGACTTTAAAAAAAAATAGGTTCTCATGCTGATCTGCTGAATTTGGCTTAAACATATGAAGCCTGTACTACAGAAGTGGGTAGAAAGTATAAGACAACTAGGATCAGTGGACACCTATGTACAGAGTTGATGTAGTAACAGGACTTTCATGAAGTGGCGTCCTGCTTACAAACTTCGTGAGATTCTCCAAAGGAGATCTGCAGGTGGGTAGCTGAGGGTGGTCAGGCTGATACAGGTGATGAAGATTACTAGAAGGCTTCAAATTAAATTTGATAATATAGTTGGAAGGCAGAAACAAGGTAGGAATAATATATGATCAGTTCCTAGATTGCAAGGAGGTAACCTATGTGACCTATTGTAGGGTACCTGCTTTGGCAGGGAGGTTGGTCTCAATGATCTCTGAAGGCCCCTTCCAATCCCTGCAATTCTGTGGTTCTGTCACCAGTGAAGTTCACAGTTGTCTATGCTGTTCTAGGCTAGAGCTTAGGTTTATGAAAGGGAGTTACTTGAAAGGCTTGTTCTCTGCTTGCTAGTGGTCAAAAAACCAAAACAGATGTTAGAAGCTATGAAGAAAATAATACATAAAAAAACCAGAATATCATTATGCCACTATGGAAACCTGTTGTGTCCCTCTTGGACACTACATATGCGTCTGATTCTCTCACCTTGAAACTGGAAAAAAATCCAAGGCAATAAGGATGAACATAGGTTTGCCAGTGGGTTGGGTGAGATCTACAGGATTGTGAATATCACTGCAGGGATGGATATGGATTACCTGTTTACCCACAGAAAAGGTAAGGGATATCAAATAACCCCATAGGAATCATGTTTAGGACATATAAGAGTTACTTTGCAGATCTGTGGAGTTTCTCAGAGGGAAGTGTGGATGCTGCAAGTAAACATGAAATCAAAGGGTGATTTGACAAGCACATTGAAGGTATCTGTTGAGAGCTACTTAGCATGTATAATGATACATGCTGGGAATGATAAGATTGAATCTCTAGGACTAAGAATCAGAGGGAGGGCCAACAAGGCAGACATCCTGCTGAGAGTCTGTTATAGACTGCCTAATCAGGACAAAGAGACAGATGAGGCATTCTACAAACAGCAGGCAGCAGTAGCATGATCATCAGCCTTTGTTCTCAAGGGGGACTTCAACTTTCCTGATGTATGTTGGAAATACAATACAGCACAGAAGAAGCTGTCTGGGAGGTTTCTAGAGTGTATGGGAGATAACTTCCTGATGGAGCTTGTGAGAGAGTATACCAGAGGAGGTCCCTGTGCCTAGACTTCAACAAAGTCTTCGATGACTTTGATGCCGCCTACCTACTTCATCAAAGTCTTCGATGCTGTCTCCCACGTTATTCTCGTGAGAAACTGGCAGCCCATGGTTTGTACAGATACACTCTTTGCTGGATGAAGAACTGGCTGGAGGGCTGGGCCCAGAAAGTGGTGGTGAATTGAGTTAAATCCAGCTGGTGACTGGTTGTGAGTGGTGTTCCCTAGTGGTCAGTATTGGGTATGTCTTGTTTAATATTGTTATTGATTATGTGAACGAGGGCATGAGTGCACCCTCAGTAAGTTTGCAGGTAATACCAAGCTGGCAGGAAGTGTCGGTCTGGCTGGGGGTAGGAAGGCTCTTCAGAGCAATCTGGACATGCTGGAAAGCTGGGCTGAGGCCAGTGGGATGAAGTTCAACAAGACCAAGTGCCAGGTCCTGCACTTTGGCCACAACAACCCCAGGCAATGATATAGGCTCAGGGCAGAAAGGCTGGAAGACTGTGTGGAAGAAATGGACCTAGGGAGGTTAGTTGATGCTAGGCTGGTTAACATGAACCAACAGTGTGCCCAGGTGGCCAGAAAGGCCAACGGCATGTACAGTGGCTTGTATCAGAAATAATGCAGCCAGCAGGAGCGGGGAGGCTATTGTCCCCTGTATTCAGTTCTGGTGGGGCCACACCTCAAGTACTGTGTTCACTTTTGGTCCTCTCACTACAGGAAAGACATTGAAGCCCTGGAGCATGTTCAGAGGTCAGCAAAGCTGGTGAGGAGTCTGGCGCGCAAGTCTTACGAGGAGTGGCTGAAGGAGCTGGGATTGTTTCCTCTGTAGAAGAGGGGCTCAGGGGTGACCTTATCACTCTCTGCAACTACTTTGAAAGGAGGTTATAGCAAGGTGGAGGTTGGCCTCTTTTCCCACATAGGTAGTGCTAGGACTAGAGGGAATGGCCTCAGGTTGCGCCAGGGGAGATTCAGGTTGGTATTATGGAAAAGTTCTTCTCCAAAACAGTGCTCAGGTGCTGGAATGGACTGCCCATGGACGTGGTGCAGTCACCATCCCTGGAGGTGATCAAGAAACGTTTAGATGAGGTACTAAGTGAGACGGTTTAGTAGGAAATAGTGGTGGATGATTGGACTGGAGGATCTTAGAGGTTTTTTCTAACCTTGGTGATTCTATGATTCTATAACCAAAGTCATGAAGTTCTTCAGTGAAAAGTAATTGAAGGCTGCGAAGGCATTGAAAAAGGAAGCACAAGATCTGCTGTCTCTGTTATTCTTTCTTAGGCCTGGAATTATGTCTCTAGGAAGCTAGAAGGACTGGGATGTTTTCTAGTACAGTGCTGTAAGAATGATGAGGGAGTAAATAATCTCTTTCCTGTTTCCATCTCTTCACTGATAGATGTAGTTGTTGGGATCAGGTAATAGAGGAATAAGTAGCCTCTGAAATTTTCCTTGACAGCTAGTGCTCTTAAGAATGAATTAGCTTGCTGCGATGCAAGTGGAACAGATAATGGATAATGGATCCATATAAGAGAATGTGCTAGATATTAGCCTTGCAAACTCTTAAGCATGTACATCCCTTTGTTAATGACAGCAACATGTGTAGACTGTACCTGGGATTGTGTATTTTGGTGGAAGATGAAGATGTGAGTGCCTTCCAGATCATCTTTGGGCTTTTCTATCCTACAGAAGCTCTATGGTATTTAGCATAGGTATATCAAGAAAGTTTGCTTTTTTGCCACCTTTTTTTTTCTTAAGCAATGGAAAGAAAAACATAATTCAATCATATCCATCCCTCTAAAGAAATTACAGCAAAACAAATACACAGTACTGCATAATGTTCTTCATGAGTAGTAGTGAACAAACTGGAAACAGTCACTTACCATTAATTGGATACAACTCTAAGACACCGCCAATATCTTCTCCAACTCCTAGCAACTTGAGAATAGTTATATGGCGCAGACCTGTGGAAGAAATGAAGGAGATTTTGAGTGAGACCAGTTCTTTATGCACGTTCTTGGGCAGATTTCAGTTAATTCAGCCAGATCTATGCTAGCGAAATTAGCAGCGAGTCTCAGCAGCCCTCCGTGAAGCTGAACTGCCAGTTTCCCTGGAGTCTCTGCTAGTCACATCAACTGGTCCCGAACATGGGGATAAGCTAGCATGCTGACATAACCCACAGAGGCCACCTCCAGAATTAAGAATATTTCTGCACTGTTTTGTTCATGGGTAAAGTTCTTGTCATATAGCAGAAACATAATTAGAGGTGAAATAACTAACAGCTAAACTGCAGATCACTGCACTGTATTTCTTAGGACACTCATTCACTTCTTTCACTTGCCCTGAGCAGAAGCTTGGACTGTTGCCTCTGCTTTGAAGAAAGACCTAAGGGACTGCAGAACCTGTTCATGAAACATGAGTCTATACAATCTACAAACTCTCTGATGTAACTTCTTACAAGGTGGAGATAAGATGCTTGGAAATATCACTTAGTTAAGATAAACCATTGAAGACAAATCCTTTAGGAGCTCACTAGATCTCCTTCAGTCTATTCTTAGCAAGGGGCAGAAGGAATTAACTGTTATGGCCATATTCGGTTTTTCAGAAAGGAGTTTACAATGGTTCATGCCACAGTTTACTTTGGGAATTACCAAATAAGATAAAGCTCTAAATGAAAGCCGGGTGATTATGAGTAAGCAGGTAGTGTAGCAGTAACAATGCTGAAATGTACTGAAATAGTGGCTTTTGAATGGGACCTATTTCATTCTGTTGTAGGGATAAAGTCTAGGCCTTGCATCACACTGTTATTGCTAGGAACCTAAGTTAAGGAGCAAATCTCTCTAGGTTTTTGTAGTAAACTGAAGGGTCGTTTTGGGTCTTGCTCTCAACTGCCTTGTAGAGCAGTTCATCTCTAGTGAATGTCTTAAGTGCCTAGTTAGGGAGCTGGGAAGATTGTTACTGGGTTGAAGTAGCTCCCATTAAGATTCTTTTTACAGGTTTAGGAAATGGAGCAGAAAGGAAAAGAAAAAAAAATGATACCCATGCATCTCTCTGATATCTGACCTAGCTCTAAGCTGGTTATAAGGATCTGACTTTCCCAAGGCATTGCATCATTAATTCATGCAGTAAGGTAGATCTGAATTATAAGCTGGAAGCAAAGCTTCAGAGCACTGACCTTTCCTGCCTAACGTTAAGGATTCTAGGGAACACTTGGTTTAGTGTTGTTAGCTGACTGCTGTACTACCTGCTTATTGTGGTATTTTCCATCTGTATTTGGAGTAGCTACAAGCAAGCTTTTCAGTTGTGAGACTCCTCAGATTGTCTAGTTTCAGACTTGAGCAAAAGAATCCATCACATCACCAGGAAGGATGTGGTTTTTGGGGAGCAAGAGTGTAATTTCCTTTGACTCACCAAAATTACAGGCTTGTCCACTGAGAGCAGCGAGCTGCTGGGAATAAGCCCAGTCCTCATCACTGGGAGCAGAGATCACCACTAGCCGCCTTCTCCATCGGAACCTGGAAACAAAGAGGAGTGCAACAGGGAACCATCATGACATATGACTGGAGTACTTTGAGGATTTTTGTTCTTTAGGCTGAGATATGTCATATCTTTCACAACTTTTAAGTAACAGATGCTGGGAGATCTTCCCAGTTCCATTTATCATGGTGCGAGGATAAAGCCTATCCGGAATTGTACAGTTCCAAAACTCAAAAAAAAAAAAAAAAAAAAAAAAACCTTCTGTGGTTTTGCTGCAGTTTAGCCAAACATTGCAAAGCTTAAGATCTTTGCTGCAGGTCACCTTTGCTGGATCTGACAATGCTGAGACCTGCATATTCGAGTGCAGGAGAGATTCCTGCAGAATTTCTCACTAGACATTTTAGCTTTTATGTCATTGGCTGCTGCTGGAACTGCTCTGTTATTTTGCAGTCCAAGGGCTGTCTGAGAATTAGGGTGTATCTTCATTTCTTCATTTCAGACATAACTCATGCTTCTATGTAAATAATCACTGATCTCTTTTTCTTCTTTACCACACACACTCACTCAAAATACTTTTAACATTCTCTTAAATCTAGTCTTGTTTACGTAGATGTGTCTGTATGAGACTGTGGCTATATAAGCCATCCATAGAGCAGCAGAATACATTTTGGAGTTTTCTTTAACAGGGGGTGTCTCATCTAACCAAACTTGTGCACTGAAGATCGCTTTTCATTGTCCTCTCAGAGAAAGGGAATGCCATAGGGACACTTGAAACCCTTAAAAATTCTAACTACAGAGTTATTTAATACTCTGCAAATAACCCCTTTTTTTTTTTAATAAAGGTACTTCTACACTAAACCTAAATAAATCAGATTTATAGGAATTTGCAGAGCTGCAGGGATATTTTTATAGCAGGAAATGATCTTTTAAATGGATGCAGATGTTACTCTGTTACAATAATAGTCTGCCTTTCTGCAGCACCACATGAAGATCTCAAAATAAAAGCTAATGCAGAGGATCAACACTATTCCACTTGAGAAAGTAGGAAATACTGTGGGATTTGCTCAAAGTCTCAGAAGTTGCTGAGAGAGCAGGGGATGCTCCTGCCTAATTCTTTGTCTTCTTGACTGACTGATGCTTTTTTTTTTTTATTAGTTAAAAATTAAAAAAAAAGAAGTTCCTTGGTTTCAGTCTTGCCCAGGAGGAACAGCTAAGAGACTTATGTGTATGCAGGTATGCAAATGGAACAAGAAGCATTATTAATCACATATATGATGTGAAGGAAAGAGGGGAAATTTCTTGTTCTTCTGGAAATAGTAGACTTTTTTTTTTTTTTTTTTTGGTGATACTTTATATGGCAAAAACACCTGGCTGTCTGAAAACAAGGACTGAGAATGGAAACATTGGATCATATTTTGTTTTGGGCATAAATTAGTACAGTATCTTACCTGTGAGCTGCTTTAATGATTGCTTGCTAATTTTTGAGTGTCTGCTTTGGATGCGTAGAAATGAAAAATATTAACAATCACTCGAATTGTGTATCCTTCTACCCCAGGCAAGTCCTATACCTGGTGTGCTTGTTTGAGGTCACATCTAACAAATTAATACATTTGGTCCTTTACAGCTGTTGGTTTACAAACACTAATGTACAAATCTATGTCTTATTCCTGATATCGGAAACACACACTAGTATTCCTGTCCTGAATAATCTGCCAGACCCCTCCCTTTGTGCACCCTGTCTTCCTCATCTGCCTTGTTTTTCTTCTCATTCTGATTTGAGAGCCCAGAAAGCAGCATGGCCAGTGTCTCAGTGTTACAGTTGGCTCACCCAAGGGAATTTGAGGATCTCCTGCCAATACGTGTGGTTTTTGAGAATTACTCAAGGAAGTTCTGGCTGTTCATCTTCTTTCACACCAGACAGAGTTGTAAAAAACAATATTTGCAATTTTACGAAGGCTGCTCTAAAAACAATGTCTCCTGTTTTATTATGGTTGTATGGAAGTAGAAGTTGAACCTCCTACCAGTATTCTGTTAAATTTTGTTGCTGAGTGACAGATGGCAGCAGAGATGCAGTCTGACAAATTGGCGTCTGATGTGGAAGTGCGGATGAAGAAAAGGTGTGTCATTGAATTCCTCCATGTGGAAAAAATGGCACTCATTGTCATTCATCAACACTTGCTGAACATTTATGGAGACCAGAGAGGGGATGTGAGCACAGTGAGGTATGGGGAGGGTACTTTTCAGCAGTGACAACAGTGACAGTGGGTCACCTCCACTGGTGCAGATTTGTACAAGTACTGCATGCATGCTCTTGTTCATCACTGGTGAAAATGCACAGCTGATGGTAGTGCCTCTGTTGAAAAATGGTGTTTGTAGCTGATAATTTGTTCTATCAAATAGTGTTGTTATGCTCTTTGTATCTGTTACAGTTTCTATGGAAATAAACAGGAGGCATTACTTTCAGAGAGACCTATGTATAACTGACCTCCCAAATGTGCAACGCTAGGACTCTTGGTCAGCTGGGAAGATAATCTTGGACAAAGATGGAAGTAATATTGCTGGGAATCTGACCAGTTATCGTGGCTAATGAAGTCCACCCAATACTTAAACCTGATGTCTATTGCACAGACAACAAATATATTCTGTGCAGCAGTAGTTCTGTTCATAGACGCACCATTCTGTATTTTTCCTGCCTGTTTCTCTAATGTGTGTTTATTACTAGGGCTGTTTGCAAGCAAAGAAGTATTTGGGAACTGCTACTTTTCAGCATACAAGCTCTTTCTTGTGTTTGACAGCTGTTTCCAAACTGTGGTTCTTCTTGGTGGTCTTGAGGATGACCTAAACAGGAGGTGGTGAGGAGGGTGGGGTATGTCTCGTTAAAGGTTCTCTTTCTGTTGAAGTGGCCATAGGATTTTAAAATGTTCATCAACAAACAACCTACTACTTTGCCTGTTGCTCCATTCCCTTTCATGTCATAACACATCACGCTGTCCCAGTTACTTGCATAGCCATCTGGCATTAAAAGTGTACCTCAATGGATTCTGATAACAGGCAAGGAGAATGCAGTAGTACCACTTAACCCTAGGGTGACGAGATAGCCCTAATTTCATGTAAATTATTCTGTATGGTTGTTCTTTGGGTCTGAATTTTCCCACAATCTGGATGTTTATTTCACAGTATTTAGGTCTCACAGGTAGAGAGCAGTAACACAGCATACAGAGACTGCACAAACAAAACTGTCTTTCTACAGAACACCTCTCAGACATTTTATAAGAGACATCTGCAAGGTCTTTAAGGCATGACTAATACTGGCAAAGTCCAACTGTTATCTCAAGCAGTACAAGAAGGAAGTTACAGTGAATGAATTAGTGAATCAAACTACATGAAAAGGATTAGAACGGGATTAATGAGATTGGGATGGTTGGTGATTGAAACATCAACATTGTACTGTATACATTCAAAACACTGAAGTAACATCTGTGAATTAATCCTTATTTGCTCTTCTAATGCAAATCAGTGTAATTATCCCCATATCATGGGGGGAATAGTGGGGGGGGACTGATATACAGAAAGTTAGTGTCCAAAAAATGTGCAGTCAGTCAGAAACGACAGCATGCATATTGACTTCTTGCACTCTGTGCAAGACTGCATGCAGCTGTGGCTACATCTCTGTTTTGCTTAACGCTGATAGCATTGAGAAATCTCTATTAAAAATTATAGAACTAGTTGGATTTTTTTTTTTTTTTTTTTTTTTTTTGTAAGACAGTAATTACTAGGACTAGCAGCAGCTAAGAGCAGAAGGTAATACCTGGATAAGAAGCTCTCAAGGGATTGCTTTTTATCTTCTTTGCAGACGATGCCCTCTTTTTTCTGTCTTTCCATGTCTTTAATTCGTGACTGGAAGGTGTCGATCAAATCAAACACAGACTTCATTGCGATGGGTACTTCATAGTATTGCTGTCACGCAAAAAGAACAGATGGAAAAATGGTCCATGTATTAGCATTCTTTCTACATGCATCACAGCACTGTAGGGTATACAGAGATTCAAGTATCCTCATATACACACAGGTAACAAGGCCTAAAACAGTTGACAAACTATGGTTATATTCCTATTTTTGCAGTCAGACTGCTCCTTGGAAATGACATATCATTTGTCCAATGTGTTAAGACCGGGCCATTTGCAGGCAACACATTATCAACATATTCTTTTGTAGAGCGTTGTCGTATAAAATATGTTGACATCTTGGTGAGCTGTAACACTGTGTTTTAGAACACCAGGTACTGCATAAACATCCCTGCCAGAGGCTGTCCTGTCCCAGCAGTGTCAGCTCACCATCCCCACAGAAAGCCACAATCCCTGAGATCCTCCCATCTGCAGATTATGAAGGTAATTACCTAATTCCTGACATTTTCTGTCCTTTTTCTTGTCATCCAGCAATGACAGTCTCTTATGTGCCTGACATGCAAGCCTATGTTATCATTTCATATGTTTATTTTTTTCATATTTTTCACTGCCTTTTCTTTCCAAGAGTCAAAATCCTCACCTTGACCTTCATGTCAGTGTCCGTCAGCACCATGAAGAAATCATTGTAGGTCATCCCATACTCTTTCCTCAGCTCACTGATGAGCTGCTGGTCCACAAGATCTTCATCCTCTATGACTTTCATGGGCTTTTCATTATCTTAATACAAAACAGAGGAGAAATAAAAATGGTCATGGAATTGCACAGCAAGCAGTCTTCAGTTACACCTTGCAAGAAAAGAGGAAGGCCCTCTTCCACCTCTTCCACAGGCCCTCTTCCCACTGCACTGGCAAGGTCTTCAAAAACAGCACTGTGCCACTGTGGCTTTAAACTGTCTAGTTTTCTGTCTCAGTATTTTTGGAAAATAAGTTCACCCTAGGGCTCATGTACTTCAACATTCAGCATTTTTACCTGCTTTTGAAAAATTTTGGTTGCCTACTCTTTCCTGGGAAGGAGTTTGAGATTTTTTCAGACATATTTATACATTCATATGTGTGTTAATCATTTCCACAGCTCCTGAAATGCAGCCGCTTGCAATAGAAAATAGAAACTATTTGACAACTTCCTGCAGAGGCTAGAAAGCATAGAGAATTTGAGTCAGTAAAATATAGTTAGAACAGCTTGAGGCTGTCTAGGACTCTGCAGTATCTTCCAGTCTTAAAAAATTACATGGGATGTTCAGTGACTACAAGAAACCAGAAACGTTAAACATATCTTGAATACTGCAGTTTTAGCTCTTAGGGTCTGCACAAATGCCATGCTGTGGCACTTTTCCACCTGCTTGCTGATGTTAATTTCCCATTCTAGCACACTGATGGGGAAAAAAAAGTGTTCTGAGAATGATTTTATGCATACTCACTGCCTCTGCCCTAAGAAAGCCTTCAGAAAAGCGAGAGGAGGAAAAAAAAAGCAGACAGTGATTTCATTTTGAAACTTACAGAATTATTAAATATCCAAATTATTCAAATGGAAAAGAACCAAACACTCGAAAAGATTTTTAAGTAACTCAGAACTTTATGCCTGCCTCAGAACTTTATGCCTCTTTTCTTGTATTTAACATGAAAAATGACTAGTCTGATGCTTCCAGTTTCAACCTAGAAGTTTCACCCTTTCCACCGTTTTCAAATGATTTATCATAATTTGATGACAGGAACCAAAAGAAATTCTGGGAATGTATTTACAAAGTTAGATCCATGTGACTTTGTGACAGAGGTTTGAAACATGTACAGGACAAACCCATGGAGGCACTGAGGATCCTTAATTTCCTTAAGCCAGAGTGCATTAGGGCCAAGTCCTGAAGGCCTCCATATCACCAGCTCATCCTCAACATCCAGAACAGCACTATCCAACTATGACAATGCTGGAACAGGCCTCCAGATACAGCTATGGACCTGGGAAGTCAAAACCATGGAAGTCACACGCACAGTGAAACAAAGCACCTAGGGGCCAAAAAGCTGTCTTCATATACTACTTGTTTATGCCCTAAGACAGCACTGGGTCATAAATATTCATATCATCACTTAGCGATCTCAGTCATAGCTTAAGTGATCTGCCTGAAGTCAGAGATGCAACAGCCAATAAAGAGCTGCAGTGTGGAGGTTCAGATTTGCTGTCTCCTGCTTCATTGTTATTCACCAGCAGACAGACATGCGATGAACTGATTTCAACATGCAGGAACAGAAAATACTTATTCAAGAACAAATGTATATTTTGAAAACAGTTGACTATTTAAACAATAAGGAATTTATTATTTTGTTTTCTTAACATCCATCATCTCTGGGAGCAAGTTAATCTGATTCAAATTTTGCAATAGATCCGATCTTTGTAATAAACTCAATGAAGCTTCTGAATTACATCTCTGGGAAGATGTTTGGAGCAGAACCTGACCTAGACTTCATACCTCAGGAGAACAAAACAAAATCCAACATCAAGTTCTATAATTTGGTTATACTAATCATTCCACAGACAACATTTGTAATGGTTGAACGTGGTTATATGTACTTTAAAGTTTTGTGAAGAACTGTAGGTAATGTTACCCATTAGATGGGTCAGTCATGATTTAATCCTTCATAAAAAAGATTTACATCTTACTAATGTCAAGCATGACTCTTAAAACATAAACCAAAATTCATACTTATGCCTGCAATTTTATCCCAAAGCAAGATCAACACTATCTCACTGGTCTGTACGGAGGTAGAATAATGCAAGAGAGTTAAGAGGAAAACGGCTTGAATGGTACATTACCTTAAACTAACTGACTCATAGCACTGTTTTGCTTCGAAGACTGCAGATAACAACATGAAGATAGCACTTTAGAGTTTCACTGTTTTGATGTTTTCTTACAATGTAAAGAAAAATAAATGACAAAAGTATACAGAAAAATGCTTGGGGAAAAAAAGCCAGAAGGACTGGCTTGCCTTGCAAACTTATGCAAACTTAGAAGTGGTTTTTGGAGAGGAAAAGAATAAGTTAATCTAATAGCCTTTTTCCAATTTACTACTTGTCCCCAGCCTCCACTGTCAGAAAGCATATCTGGGGTCAGCCTGAGGAACAACACAGTTGAGACTGTCTGCTACTACCAGCAAAATTCTCTCTGATGTTTCTGAAAAGGTCACTGAAAAAGTGTAGAATCTTTTCTCAGTACATCCTTAGCAGCCAGATAGGCTGGAAAGATGAGTTACTCTTTACAAATAATTCAGTTGAGCAAAGAATGTCAGTACTTTGCTGTGAAAGTATAGTAGCCTAGTAGATTACGTGCTGGCTTGGGTTGTAAGATGGTTTTGTTACAGTTTGGAACTGCTGTTTAGTTCACAGAAGCCCTGTTCCCAGGATGTGAGGGAAAGAGACCAAATGGCTAACTTGAGGTGAAATGGATTCTGATTTTCTGTCATTCCAGTGGGAAACAGTCTTTGGTTTCATCATAAATCAATCTAGGCCAAACAGCATTAACGAGCTCTTTCATTAACTACTTCTAAATATGTTTGAAATTCCAGACGAAGAAGTATTTTCTGTGGACCTTTCTGTTTTTGTCATTTATAATTCACTAGCACAGCAAGTCCAAGGATATAGCAATGTAAGTAGATCCCATCGTGCTGACTGCTAAGGCTTCTCACTATGGCATAAATACCGTGAACAAAACTTTTGTTAGGAGTTTTTGCTGCCGCTAATGCTGACAGCGACTGAGCCATTAAGAGCCCATGCAAGCAAGAAGGGTAGAGGAGAAGGGGAGGGAGAATAGAAAAGTTCTTGTATTATTTAAACTTTTGAAAAAGCTCAGGATTAGGTGTTCTGGGCAAAAATGTAAGGTGAGCTTCTCGTGTTAGGTTAGCTTATACCCTTCTAAGTCTCCTGCTTTTCTTCAACAAGTTAATTCCTCCCATGAGAATTAAGCTGTTATACGCATTTGTGGTTTGGAAGAAGTTTGGGTGTAAGTTAAGTTTGGAACAGGCTGAAAGAGTATGGTCTATGTTAGAGTGAATGTCTGTTTATTAGCAAGACTGGAGCTAAATATATTCCTAAACAGGCCACCGACTGACAGACGGATTGGTGTAGGTACAGAAAAAGTGACCTTGAGTAACCTTGGTCTGATGTGGAAAATTCTATACTACTCCAGATTTGCCAGAGAGGTGCATGGATGGACAGTCTGAATATGTGAGTCCCTGCTGTTCAGAGACAAATCTGCTGGACGCCAGCTAGCTCCCCTCTGTCTGACAGTAGCGGAAGCATGGCTGGAAGCCAGGCATAGTTCCATCATTTTCTGACCAGTTTTATGCCAGATCTGAAATACCCAGGAAGAGACTGGTGATGGGAGCATCATGTAGTCCTGCACTTTCCATTCCATCATACATTGCTTCTAAGGTCTGGAAAAGCAAACCATAGGAACTTCTGAGGAACAATGTGGTCAGTTATAAGGAAAACTACTAGTTTATATACTATTGCTTTGCCTTGGCTCAGCTAAACACTTAAACTGGTGTGAAGCTGTAGATGCAGACAGCAACAGGATTGCTTACATTCTTCAAGCGACACCTAAGCTTAGGTGCTTTGCTGGACCTGGATTGATGTCTCTGTCCAAACCCCACCGTAATTAAAGGAAAGGCTCTTGCTGGCTTTGGTGGGTTTCCCCAGGATCTGAGCACTGACACCTGTTGTTTAAAAACTACCTAGGAGTTGGATGGTCAGTGCTACTTGCAGATATGGGAACTCTGTGTAAAGAAAGTGGCACTAGGTAGGGCTAAATGAACTGCTTTGCAAGACCTGCACAGTCTGATTTATAGTGCCTCCGAAGATTAACCTCTTTGTAACAGCCAGCAATAAACAGACACACTGATGAGTATCTTGCTTTATGGGCAAAGAGAGGCTATCAGAATTAAAACGGTAAACCTTTTAATATCAGGTATGCTGGTACAAATTTATAAGGTTGCCCATACTTAGAAGGTATGGATGAAATCTCCTAAATTAATATCTCTTTACTAGCAGAGAGAGGAAAATGTTCTTGGACCTCACCTGTGGTAGAAAGTACTCACTTTAAACATCTCAAAATCATCTGTTAGGCCTAGAAAAGCTGATCTTGGGAAGGAAAATAACTCACTTCAAGGAGTCTACCTGACACACTTCTCTCACAGTCCTGGGTTCAGTGAGTGTGTGTCTGTGCAAAATTAGGCCTTTTCCATGGCCTCATGAGGAGGGAGAAGGCATGAGTAAATGTTATATGGCAGGGCAGAGAGGTAATGATGTTGAACCTAAAAACAGAATAAGCTTAGACCAAGTTTTGAATTATCATCTCAAACATTCTCTTCAGCTTCTTCTGTACCTCACCTTCTCTCCTTCAAGATAACAGTCTTTAAACCACGTTTAAAACGTGCTAGCAAATATCTAGCTGCCCATGGTTTAGAAAAGAAACAATGGGTGGAGCTGTATTAGGACAACCATTCTGATAGTGAGGTTAGTATTCATGATATTGGTAGAACTGAGCCTCATTTCCACCATTTCCCTCATCAAATTTTCAGGCCTTTTCTCTGTTTCATTATTTTACTATCTTTATCTTCCCACAAAGAAAGCTTAAGTTACAGCACTGGTAGCCTAAACATGGAAAATACTAAAGGCCTTTACATACAGAATGAGAGTAGTCAGCATGGAGGGAGGAAGAATGGGTCTGAAAGTCCTACTATCCCACAACAAGCGGCCTTGACTTAGGTCTTGACCCAAGCTGGGGAAATTTCTCCCTTTGCTGTCTGTAATGTGCCCACAAGATGGAAAGAAATTATATAAAAAAAGGAACCTAGCTGGAAGTGGTCAATTTTCATGCTGCTGTTGTTCATGGTGCCAAAAATTGTAATGACTGAGATTTTCCTTGTTGCCATCTTGCAGAAGCTCTCCAGATACTCGTCTCGCTGCTGAACATACATGGTGTTGTCCGCCTTGGGGGTTGTAATCAGCTGGTTGGTGGCAGAGACAAAAGAGCTTGTTTAATATAAGAAATGAAGCAGATTACTATTTCACAGAAGGAGAACTAGTCACTGTCTGCAACCTTTCATTTATTTTTCATAAAGTTATTGCCTCTCTGTAGTTTTATTTTGCTTGTGACTGTAGTGTACCTTTAGGGCCAGTCCTATCCAACCAGTCCCAGGAAAGCCATAGGAAGCATGGCCAGCTGGTGGTACCAGCTCTTCCATTGCCTTTCCACAGTAGTGGTACGAGAAATGACACTGGAATTTACAGGAAGCCCTCTACCTTCCTACTGTCCTTTGCCCTACCACGTCTCCCCCCACCCTGCAAGTGTGCAACATATTTATGATTCCTCCCACCCAGTCACAGCAGGAGCACTAGGAACATGGCAGCCTGACAGCTACTCCATCCTCATCTCATGCTCCAGGCAGAGCTCCTGTGGCTGCTTCGACTATGACAGTGCAAGTACAACTGGAGCTTATTGAATAATTATATAACTGATGGTCATATAAGAAGACCTTGAAAACTCAATAAGGCCACTGTGACCTCACCTGAAAATCACTGATTTATCATATATTTGTTTTAAGGCACTTTGCTGTCATATGGGTTTTATATTTGATTAGAAGGCATGGCTATGGAGGAAAAGCAGGAGGAGGTACCGTTATAAAAACTTAAGTATAAAATTATCTACAGTTTATGTTACTCTATTCATTTCAAAGTCTCCTAACAATTAAAAGATTAAAGAAGTTTAAAGCACATAACTTGGCTCCTTCATCAGTGAGTAGGATTCAAACATCCCAGGAAGGGTGTTTGTCTCTTAAATGTTCCCTGCTTTGTTCTACAAGGTTTGATGACATAGGTCTAATTTAGACTTCAGTGTATGTTCTTACTCATGGCTTCTGAAACAAAGAGGACAGTGCAGACCAATGGTCTGGTCAGCATGCAGTAGTTCTGTGCAGCAGTTTCCTGAAGAAGTTTGGAGAGGAATGCCCCCAGTCTAGCAACGTAATCATTTAAGTGCTCTCAGTGCAGCACGCTCAAGTACCTGCAACCACTCCTCCAAACACAAAGGGAGTTGGAATCTGAATTTTATGATTTAATATATTAAATACTCACCAGAATCCCTTAATTGCAAGCTTATGCTTCAGTCTGTAGCAGGTACAATCATCTTCTATCTACCCCATGTTCATAGACCCTGAAGGCTAATTTTTATGATATACTCATTATTAATGTTAATCACTGTGCTGAAATGTAGGGGGCATTTATCAGCTTGTAAAATCTGACTAGTTTATAGAAAGACTCCCTGGCATGACTACAGCCCTGGGTGAATGAGAATCAAACACAAAAAGTGTTTGATTTCTGGGCTTTAACATGTAACACATTGTTTTTTTAAATTGCAAAGAAATCCTTCAAATTAAGAAAAGATCATGAAGAGGATTTGAGGGCTGAGACTAAAACCAAACCATTGGTTTGCATTGTACTTTCAGTTTTAGAGGCTGTAAGTAAGAACACACACTGAAGTCTGAATTAGATGTACTTCATCAGACTGCAGAATGAAACAGGAAACATTTAAAAGGCAAAGCAATCTTCACATCAAAGCTTTGTTCTGGGACATTTCTAAGCCAAGCAGAAAATACATCACATCTACCTGCATTTGCGTGCATGTGTGTGCATATATGTATTCATATATATGCATGTGTATATAAATGAAGTGTTATATAAACTGTCAGTTTGCACTTCATCACCATAGGGAAATAAACAGAAAACCCAGAAAACAGTAAGCCAAGACTTGTCAACATTAGTAAGAATGAAACAAAACCCTCAATGTAGACTGGTGAGGCTGCAGACCTCAATACCCATATGCTTTTTCAGTTTTTGCAGGTGGGTCCTATATTTGTCATTAATTGAACTTAACACAGATTAGCCTTCAGAATTCTAAATGTTTGAAAAGCATGCTGAGACCTGCAAACTGATAATCTTAATGCTGTGTAAGTCTTAAAAGCCTGTGACTCTCTTAAAGTTCTCTTGTAGTGGGGGAGGACTGAAACAGTGTCTTTGGGAGACAGTCTACTGAAGTGACTGAAAGACAGCATAGCAATGTAGTGGGGTTCTACTCAGAGCCGATTCTCTAACAGTGTGGGCTAATTCTTTAGAGGAGTTTGAAGACTCATGAATTGTAGAGTTTATCCAGCTAGAAGGACTTACCGTAAGTGAACTGAATAGTTTGATAGGAAGGAGTGCAAAACTACTTGTGTATGGATTAAAGAAGCTTGGAAAATTCTTTGTTATCCACGTGCCGGGGATGGAAAAGAGAGAACAGGCTTCAGCCATTGCTTTTACTATTAATCACCTCAAACTTGTCCTTCAAGAAACTTCAGGGCAAGCAGGCTGAAGGTAGTATTAGATACTGGAGAAATGCAGTGGAACATGACACAATCATTTCTCTTCAGTGAGTTCTGTCCTGACAGCCTGAGATTGTGCAGCTTTTTTATTGAAAATGCACCTGACAGCTGGCTTGATATCAGCTGGTTGAAATTTCAGACCAGCCTTTAAGTTGCCAGGACTGCACTGGTGTAATGAATTAACAGTTTGACATCTATAAGCTCAGATTTTGACTTTTTACAATTTTTTTTTAATTTGTCTTGATGCTGGACATGTTCTTCGAACCCACGACATTGAGATATATGACCAAATTTCAAAGATCTTAGACTCCCTTGGTTTGCTTAACTGGTAGTTAACATGTAACTGACAAGCATTATTTGCAAAATTCACTCAAGTTCAAATTTTTCAAATATATTGCTAATAACCTTATTGAATAATAATTGAATATTATTCAAATATATTGCAAATATATCAAATATAAGGCCAAGTGCAAGGTCCTGCATCTGGGTTGGGGCAATCTCAAGCACAAATACAAGTTGAGCAGAGAATGGAGTAAGGGCAGCCCTGAGGAGAAAGATTTGGGAGTGTCAGTTGATGACAGATTCAATATGAGCTGGCAATGTGTGCTTGCAGCCCAGAAGTCCTGGGCTGCATCAGGAGAAGTGTGACCAGCAGGTTGAGGGAGGTAATTCTTCCTCTCTACTCTGTTCTTGTGAGACTTCACCTGCAGTACTGTGTCCAGTTCTGGAGCCCCCAACACAAGGACATGGAGCTGCTGGAGCAGGTCCAGAGGAGGGACATGGAGATTATCAGAGAGCTGGAGAATCTCCCCTATGAGGACAGGCTGAGAGAGCTGGGGCTCTTCAGCCTGGAGTAGAGAGGGCTTTGAGGAGACCTCATAGTGGTCTTCAGTTTCCTGAAGGGGGCCTACAGGAAAGCTAGGGACAGAATTTTTATAAGGGTATTTATGCAATGGGACGAGGAGAAATGGCTTTAAACTGGAAATGGGTAGGTTTATACTAGATATTAGGAAGAAATTCTGTACTATGAGGGTGGTGAGATGCTGGAACACGTTGCCCAGTGAGGTTGTGAATGCCCCCTTCCGTGAAAGGATTCAAAGCCAGGCTGGATGGGGCTTTGAGCAGCCTGGTCTAGTAGAAGGAGTCTCTGCCTATAGCAGTGAGTTGGAACTAGATGATTTTAAAGGTCCCTTCCAACCCAAACCATTCTATGACTCTATGATTGTTCTTCTCCACTCACAACATGCTGAGGAATGTTCTTCTAGCTCTGCACAGGCCCTGAAGCTGGAAGAATAGGGAGGGGAATAAGAAAGTTGGATTCTATTTAGGTTTGTGAATCATCAACAGAATGATTAATTAAATTCCAGTGGTTGAAATCTTGGCTTGGCGTCTTAGGTATTTGTATTGAAATATGGGGCATCAAAGTGAAAACTATGTTGTGACACTGACTGTCGAACAATAACTGTCAAAGAGGCCAGCTTGCAGTGGAATAATTGCAAGAAACCAGCTCTCATAATAATATTTTTCAAGAACTATTTTTCAAAGTGTGCCTTTTCAGGATATGTGCCATCTGCCAGGAAAAACATCTGTACTACAGCTAAAACTGTTTCCTGTCGCAGGTGAAGTGTTTTTTTAGATAAGTAGTTGGAAAAACATACAACACTATTAAACCCTGAGAGAAGTAACTCCAGATCGTGCTGAGTTTCTAAGACTTGAAAACCAACCATAGAGTTATTGTTTAATAAAAACAGCAGGAGAATAAAAGGGAACAAAGTTTGTATGGGATCCCTGAAGGTATCTAGGAGATCTGAATGCCAAATTCCCACGAGAAATAATGGCACATGTAACAGTCCTACCTCAGGGCAATCTTGTCATATGCCTTTGTGCATATAGTTAGTCAGACGTGCATAATACTGCCAAAAACACCTGGCTTGCTTCCAGTTTTAGGACACCAGCACCAATACAAAACAGGTTTGCCAGCTGGCAGGACATGCTTAGCATCAAAATGTAGTGACATTGGCAAGTACCGTAAAGCAATGACTGAAATCCACATGCACTTCATTTTATGGAATATAGTTGTATGGATCCTGATACCTGTATATCTATTGGAAACAAAATATTCTGATGGCTATATGATGGCTCATGGAAGTGAGTGGGAAGGAGTTTTAACCTAATTCCTGTCTGATGGATTTTTGTACCGTATGTAAGATTTCCTACCTGAGCCTGCAAAAACTTCCATGTTGGAAATGACCCTCCAGGTCTAGAGATCCGATCTCTTAAACAAAGTCAACAAAGAAGAGTAATACAAAAGCGCCATAAACTTTCTGTTCCCCATGTTCCTACTAGGAGGGAGACATTACTTCATTTATGAAATAAAATTCAGATGAACAAGTTACTTACAATGAGCCGCCTTTTGCCTTCAAAATAGTCCAGGAGGTTGGCCACCGATTTCCTGGGAGGCTGTAAGAAAGGCTTTTTGTTGGGCTTGGGGAAATCCTCATTCTCTGTTCTGCTCCCCTTCTTGTTTTTCTTGGTACGGTCTTTATCCGGCTTGCTCTTTTTCTCAGCTTTGTCCTTCTTGGACTGCTTCTCACTCTTGTGCAACTTGTCAGGTCTGTCCTTCTTCTTTTTCTTCTCAGGTTTATCCATTCGCTCATGCTTCTTTGATTCTTTTCCTTTCTTTGGGGGAATATTTCCCACTGCAATCTCTTCCTCTAAATGGGGACTAGCAGGCTTACTCGGGTCATATTTATCTTCATATTCATTACTCAGTATCTTCTCTTGTGTCTTCTTTTTTGGTGGTTTAGTCTTAGTTGGTTTGTGTTGCCCTGGCATGACGTTCAGGTCCCTGTGGTTATAGTCCTTCCTGTCTGTTCGATTATCTTTAAACCTACTCATGCTTGCCTTTGTGTAGTGCACTGAGGGGGCTGTTGGGACTTCTGTGAAGCTCTCATAGCGGCCACCTTTGCTTGGTTTCCGTGTGGCTGCCAGGTGTTTCTCTGGGTGGCCTCGCTGCCGGTCCCTGCGATTTGCCTTCCACACAGGAGAATAGAAATCCTCAGAAGCCATGACTCGCGGTGTGGTGGCCTCAGGAGATGCTGGCAGCCTGTGATACTCTGTGGTGGTATGTGACTTTGTGGTCCATGTCCTCTGCGTGGTGGGGAGGGGTGTAGTTGTTGTTGTAGGCCTACTTGCTGTTGTCACTGTGCGGGTGGTGGCCCGGGTGGCTGTGGTGGTGGTAGGGAGGGTGGTGGTCCTTACTGTAGGCAGAGGAGTAGCCACAGTGGTTGTCATTGGTTTTCTGACTGTTTTGGTCCTTGTTGGCTGGTTGCTGCTCCTCCTTGGTTCCTCTTTCCTCCCTCCTGTTGATACTTGGACATGTCCACCACCACCAGGGATAGATTGGGTGCTACCCCCATTGTTGTCATCTTCAACTACCTGTCCCTCCACCCCAGCTGCTTTGCAAGTCTGTATGAAACCCTTCTGTCTTATCTTCTCAATTTTTCTGATGGGGTTCTGATCAATGACCTCATACATGGCCTCTAGCCTTACAGGATAAGGGTACCTTTCCTCCACCTGTAGAGTTTTCTTCAGCAGCACCATGCCAAATTTCCCCTTTTCTAGTTTCAGAAAGCTCATGAGCTTAGGGATGAGAGCAGGATCCAATGGCTGTTCCAGGATTTTTCCTTCATTGGTTATCCTTCTGACTTTTCCTCCTTCTTCCCCTTCTTCATGGAACAACACAATCTGCTGGATGTGTCTCTCAGCCAGTTCACAGTAAACGTCATTTTTCAGCAGGCTCATCATGAGCCGGTAGTAGCCCTCTGAGGCATGGGGGGCAGAAATGACCCACACCCGATTTTTCCCAGCAAAGCTGGCCAAGACATTGGGGGAGCTTGACCCTGAAGGAAAGCGTACTGCTCGTGACTGTGAGGCGGTAGATATCCCTTCATCCTTAATCATCTCAGACTTGGAGTATTTGGCTGCAGCTGTGAGTCTCTGTAACCGCCTTGTTCTGGTGCCTACGCTCCTGGGCTGGGAACGTGATTCCTCTTTCAGGAGGTTGGCAGGTGCCTTTGGAGGTACTGAAGAATCTCTCTTGGTGACGGGGTGTTGGGGACTGGGGCTCAGATTCTTTAGGGATGCTCCAGACCTTCTCAGGAGGCTACTTGGAGCCCTGTGAGACTGAGGCACTTTCCTAACTCCATGGCTCCCTCTCTCTGCTAACCTCCCTGTCTTCTCCAAGCCACAAACTAGCCATGCTGTCCACAGCAGGGCTAAGCTGAGAGCTGGCATCCAGTTCATTGTGCAATCTGCTTGTGGGAAGGAGGAGAAAAAGTGAGGTGTTAACATTATGACGATACTTTGCACAAATGATTAAATAAAACCACAAAAAGAGGCTGGATAGTTTTAGGGATTCAAGAGTGCTGACTACACCTCAGTATTGCCCCAGTGGTTTTGTAGAGTTTAAAAGTTATTTTTGGAAAAGCACAAAATGGATCATTTTATCAAAAAATGACATCATCCGTCTGTAACACAACTCTGTCTATCCAAAAGGACATCGTGATCCACATCCTTCTCCTTCTCTCAGTCTCTCACGCACTCACATCCACACACGCAAACACACAGAGAGAATAGGTCTGGTACGCACAACAGAAAGCCAAGAATTAGACTTGAGACTTACACTCTCACAGAAGTTCGCCTTCCAGAGACGAGGTTTCACGTCTTTTTCCTTTAAAAGGAGACAAATGCCATACAGCTTTGCTGCTGCTCTGTGATTTATCCTTACACAGCCCAGCAGGTCCCAGAGCCTGTCTGTCTACTTGTGTATCTTTTACCTTGTTTTTTCCTTCACGTTCTTGACAAGCGTGATGAGGTGAGCGGAAATTTCCTTTGGGATCCCTGCTTCTCCATTTACCTGCAGGTCTTTCTTCTTTCTGTACCGGTTACCCACACGGGCAGGGATTTCATTTAGGAAAAAGAAACTCCCAGCTGCTCTGAGTCTCTCTCTTTCAAACTTCCTCTAGCCTCCTTCCCACTCCTTGCTTCCTCAGTCCAGCTTAGTTCCTTTGTTTCCAGAAAGGAAAGCACAAGCATTAATATATTTTCCAGGCTGAAGAAAAACACAGGAATGTGATGTTGAAAAAAAAGCGGATGCTTCCCTTTCCCCTTTCTCCACACTTAGACAAAAGCAAATTGTATAAGTTTAATCTTTTCTTCTCCTTCCCTTCTTGGCTCTTTACGGTCCCAGAAATGTCAGGGTAACCCCAGCGCTGCTCAGAACCAGCTTCAGACAACAGTGGCCACTGGAAATGGGGGAAACTTCAGTCAGGATTTAACAGCTCAGCAGAACCCGCCTCCTCCCCACTCTGACACAGGGAGGGAGGGAGGGAGGAGGAAGGCTCTGGGGGCTGAAACACTGCACAGCATCACAGCGCACTTCAGAGAGGGTGACTCCAGCCTTAACTCTTTCCTTTGCGCTTCCGAGCTCCCTTGCGCTCCCCAACCTCATCTTTCTCTTTCTTCCCATTAAAAAGACACAGTCTGAATAAAAAAGAGTCCCGTGAGAAATGTGCTTCCCCATCTGTGTCAGAAACCACTCTGCTGTTTAAAAGTAGTTGCTTTGTGACCCTATTGTTTCTGCCTCCTGCTCCGCTTTTCCCCGTTCATTTGTTTTCAGGGAGTTCTCCAGTAAAATCCTGTTTTGCTTCACTTTCCTGCCAATTTCACTTTCAGATCCACATGGATGTGTCACTGTAGTCTGCTCCGTAAACATATATGCACATGGTTTTGTCACTGTAGTCTGCTCCGTAAACATATATGCGCATGGTTTTGTTCATTTGTAGTTTTAAAGAGATCAAGATGTTTACTGCATTATGGTACTAAAAATAGCATCGCATGTATTTCCCTTGAATGTACGCTAGCAGTAAAAAAAAAAAAGTGCAAAAATACCTAAAGCAACACGGTTAAGGACAGGGTCGTGTCCTTTGCTCTGTTCATGGGGTAAATGACACCATTCTATTAAGCTGACGTAAACTGGCACTGTTGCACTGCCAGCACCTGGTCTTTAGCTGATTCACGCTGGCTTCAGTGTGTCACGAACCTTTAGTGTAAAACACCACTTAGTTGTGGTTGACGGATAACAACTGAAAACAACCAGGACCTTAGTATTCCTTTTATGGTTTTCCAAAATCTCGCTTATTTACAGAGATGCTGCTGCATTCTCATCATCGTGATAAAGTGCTGCGTTTGATCTGAATTGTTTTGGTGGGAGGCAAAGGTGTACCTTCTTCGTCCCTTGAAATGAATGTTTCAAAGATAAAACACTTCCTCTTCTTTCTCTTTCTTTATTTGCTTCATTTTAACTTTATGTTATCAAATGCACTGACAAACGTTAGTGGGTTTTTTTGCTCCACACTAATTTGTGTGCAGTGTTTGCGTTCTATGGCCTGTGGTATGTGTGGAGGTAAGGGAGGATGGTGCATGCCTGTGCTCACATTAATGGGACTGCAATCAGCCCCTCCCAGAATATCATATCCCACATCAGCTACAAAATAGGAGGATTGTACCTCTCAGAAACACTACAAAAGTGGAGTTTTGTGAAGCAAGGATTGGGTAACATTTTCCACTTCCATTTGTGGCAGACCTGCTGGATTATTAATCTTGACAAGGAAAAACAAGCCTTTAAACAGTTTTGTTTCACTGTGACTTTTTAAAGTAAATAAACTCTAACTTCATAAGAGGTTTTCATTTCAATGTTTCCTTCAGTTTTAAAGAAGAAACCAGAGTTGAAGCCAAATGCTTAA
>PPHD01002707.1:0-34614 GCA_002909625.1 Bambusicola thoracicus
CACCAAAGAAATAACTAAGCAAAAAATATACATTTATGCCAAGCAAAGTACAAAGAAAGAGCTGCCTTCCTGAAGTTAGCATTCAGTAAACATCTGGGAACTCTCAGTATCTAGGAATATGCCATCTTTAGCCATAAATGTTTTGATCATTTTTTTTTTTTTCCCCAAAGGCAAGAACCAATTCCATCAAGAAAATGCTACTTTGTGCTGAGACACTTGAAATACAAGTTCTCAAATAATGTAATTGTGGAGTTTGACACTATACGAGAAAGCTGTCTTCCATTCGGAATTGTCATTGCATACTTGATGCACACAGTTCTTATATAAGTGAGTATGAAATTTTCTCCAAGTTCATGAATGTTGACAGGACAGAGAATATATATGGCCTAAGCTAGTGTTTGGAGAGAAAACTGCCTATAAAAGCAAGAACAATGATAGTAATGAGAATGGGCAGCTCATGTCCATGAGCTTTTTGGGAACCAACATAATCCTGGCTGCTGTGATGGACTAAAGCCAGAGAAATCCTTTTTTTTTTTTTTTTTTTTTTTTTTGGTCATTTGTGAAACAAACATTCTGAATATTCTTTTCAAAGCAAGGAACTTTCTGGGAAATCTTTCATAAGCATTTTCATCTGTAATTTGATGTTAGGCTGTTCCAATGACTAGCTTTGTCATTTAGTGCTGGTCCTGTATACATTTCATTGCATTAAAGCCTTTTGTTCATTTCTCATTCTCGTTAGGGATATCGGTCTGTTCCTGTGTCTGAGACAGAGCTCAAGAAGATCTTACAAACGGATTCTAGGAGAATTCCTTTACTTCTCAGGGAAAACATACAATTGACAATCCTGATGGCAATTTGCTTAGCTTCAGATGTGCAATTCTGTTTTAGGAATCTCCAGGAACATTTCTTCCTGCCAGACCACCAAGCAGTGCTGTGAGCTCTGGATATTTGGGATCTATGGAAGAGCCCAAAGTGAACATTTTTGCTGGAGAAGTTTACTTGATAAATCTCTAAAATCAAGCAATCCCTCTTCCCAACATGTGAGCTCTGGGTTAAAGGGTCTTGTAACATGGATTCTCCCATGAACAGAGCACCACATTTTTGCTACTGCTGTTAAAAACCCTCAGCCTTGTCCTTCTTACTGATATCTTTATCAAATTCTTGTTGAAACATGTTTTATTTAAAAAAAAAACACACACGCATACAACCCAGCAGTGAAAGCTCTAACTTAACGCCTCATGTTCTTCTCAGATTTCCAAAGCGCTGAGGCCTTGCAAATATGTTTCCAATATCCTCTCATCTCTCTCTGTTAGTGTTTTACTCAGCTCCATGCTGTGCGGGTCCTGACCCCTGCAATCTCCAGGGGACGGGGGTGGGAAGGGGGGTCAGGCCTGCTGGAGAGCTGCAGGCCACAGCCGGCGAAACAAGCCTGCTTCCCTCGGCTCCTTTAATACATTTAACCTGGAAGAGGCCGTTGCCGGCCATAGATTAGATTACCAATGTTGGCATGTTTGGCCTAACAAATGGCAAATGGATGACGTGCCGGGCAACAGCTAATCACTGTTGACACAGATCTATTGCGAGGCCTTTCCGAGGAGGGGATAGTTCACCTCTGCATTGGGGTTTTGTCTTGACGACTGAAAAGAGAGTTGAGAAGTTGAGAAGGCCACCAGAATACCTGTCTCTTTGAATCTGAGGGCTCCTAAATGGTGTGTCATTTGTAAAGGTCTCCCCAGCCCTCTCAGCGGACAGTCTAAATGTCCTGGCCTCCTCCAGGCGATAGGACACAAGAGCTCTCATTGCAGACCTGCTTTGTGGGTGCATCGGTGTGCAGCTCTGTGTACTGTACCCTGGCTGTCACCAACACTGGGACAAAAAGAAAAGGAATAGTTTCTGCCACGTGGGTTTGAAGAGATAGTGAGGTCAACCCGCCTCACTTAGGAAAGCACATTTCTAAATGCCTTGCTGTGGTCGTGCCTTTAGAAGTGTTTTCTGGCTCCCTTTCTGTAGTGTGCCTCTCACAAGTGGGTAGAAGCAGGAGATAATACGCTTATTATGTGTGTGCAGCGCATCTCTGGCTGGGCATGGCTTCACGGCAGTTCTTGAGCTTCATTTCTAGTGGTGTATTGATTGGTTCCTCTAGTGTCGGGAAGTTTGTGCTACGTCATTTGTGTGTTGCTGAATGCTTTCACCTCTGCTCTCGAGTGACTGAAAAAGGAAGGTTCTAATTCTTATTCCGGGCATGCTTTGTTTTTGAGATTCTAGCTCCAGTTTAATGCTATTTTAATTTTTTTGGTGGATGGAACTGACAAGGTCTTGGAAAGACTGTGGTAGCTGAAAAAGATATTCCTAGGTCATAGAATGTTATTGCTACTAGTAACTGGCATCTAGAATATTCTTTGTGTTATTTTGCTAAATTGTGAGTTTTTTCAGACACTCTGGCGATGTTGAGAGCTGCATGGAATTTCAAATTGAATATTAGGAAAAATTTCTTCTTGGAAAAGTGGTAATGTGTTGGCACAGGCTGCCCATAGAGGTGGTGGAGTCATTGTCCCTGGAGGTGTTCGAGAAAAGAGTAAATGTGGCACTGAGTGATACGATTCCTTGGTATGGTGAGGATTGGTTGATGGTTGGACTAAATGATCTTAGTGGTCTTTTCCAACCTAACTGATTCTATGATTCTGTGTGTTGCAGACATTTTGTCTCTGATTCAGCCTAATTAACACTTACTTGGTTCTGCTGCCCAGAAGTACATTTTTCCCACTTGTGAGTGTTCTAATGAAACTCATCAAAGCAAGCAGCAAAGCCTGTTTCCCCATCCCATTCTGTGAACTTCCTGCTCATATTCTCTTTAGCTATTTTCTCAAAATTCAGAGATGTTTTGCACTAATCATTCTCTATGTTTGCTTTTGAATTTGCTTGTCTTTCTGTAGTTTCTCCTTTGGGGAATCAATACCGTTGTGGTTTCCACTCTTAGATGTGTGTTTCATTTTGCTTTGTTTTTCATAATGACCATACGTTCTTTCTAATGCAGACTGGACATGGGCACCAGTCTGTGCTGTCACCTTGGCATTTTTTTTTACATGGGTCAGTGAGAGAGATGCTTCTCTGAGTGTAATCAACATGAATCTTGAAAGAAAAGGTTGGCTGACAGCTAAAATGACCAGTCACAAGGTCTCAGTTCCTTTCCTAGCTCTACCTCATACAACCTTAGACTAATTGTCTCTTAGCTTTTTAGTTCTTCCAATCTAAAATTAGATCAAAATGTCTTACTGAATAAGTGAATTCAGAAAGCTTAACAGGGCAGCATGGAGGAGGAGCTGAACTGCTCTGAACCACTTTATTGTCTCAGTGAGCTCAATGGAGGGAGATTGAAGGGAGGTCCTGTTGGAGAACTTTGGTTGCTTGTCTGTACTAGTAAGACCATTCTGTTTGGAACCCACTGTGCAAAACCAGAGAGCATTTAGATGAGATGCCAGTTTGTTAGGAAGTCCACAGACTGGGTTTTGCAAAAGTAAGGATGTCTAGATAAGATGTGGAAGGTGAAAAAAAGTCTACTTTAGCAAAAAGGAACATGTAAGATGCTGAAGCTTGGTGTCTAGTAAGCAGTAAGCAGGCTGAGATTCAACTAGCAGGGCATGCATTTTGTTTGCCTCATTGAGCTAATGGCATTAGATTCATAGCCTTTCTTTCTCCTTTCATGTTAGTGTTTAGAGTTCATATGTTTGATGGCAGAGTATCATTCTGGTACCTTTAATAGGAAAGCATCTGTACAATTGTGCTTGATGCTGTTGACAGCCTGGTCGGCTGCCAGTCAATTTTATCTTCAGTGTCTGATTTCAGTTGTAAGAATTTCTGTTGCAGGTCAATCTTGTGCACCTAGATGTTCCAGATCTTCACTAGGCCTTGTCAGGCTAAGATTCATCACACAGAAGTTTTCCTTGGTCCAGAAGTCAATTTACCTAATTATAGATGTGCAACAGCTGTAAAGTCAAAGTGAACCATCTATCTTTCAGGTGTAATCAGTGAATAAAAATAGGCAATAATATAGGGAGCATTCATCATATCTTAAATTGTAAGATGTAGGATTGAAATCATGGAGTAGCCTTTTGGAAGCACCAGTTCTGTGCAGGTGGCTAAATTAGACCTGGGAAGTCATGATACATGAAATGTAACAAATGAGTGTTGGTTTTAAGAGTAGGTGTCTAATAGAATTTGAATCCTCAGGAAACCATGCAAGATCTTCAGGTGCCTTCGATACCACTGTCAACAAAGAGCTGCTAAATCTCCGTGCAGTAGCAGGAATGGCTAGTGCTGTTTCAAATGACTGTTCTTCCTTCACACGTCTTCTTGGATTTTGAACAATTGCTCATTACAGGAGAAGGCAGAGCTTTGCTTTGACTCCTTTCCTCCTCCTGGCTATTGTGGTGCTTTACTACTTTCAAGATGTGTTTCTTTATTTAACTTCCAGTTGGGCTATCCAGTACTGAAAGGAGCGTGAGGTTTATCTTTCTGAACACAGTTACTGAGATAAGAGCATGGACCATGCTGCACATTAATGAGACCTGATCTTTTTTTCATATTTTATTTGCCTTCTGACTCTAGAGTATTGTTTTTATACCTACAGCTGGTTTGGGGAATATCATAATGTTTTGTTTCTCTTTATTAACTGGAAGAATTAATGATTCTCTTTCCCTTATAGGCACAGGTGAGTGGACTAGATGTATGCAAAAGGTGAGTCTTGCTTGCCTTCACTCTTGGAGCAGCATTACTCCTGCAGGAGGAAGAAAGCGTTCTTGGATACGGGGTGAAGTTGCAGCACTGCCCTTGAAGTCAAGAAATTTACTTCTAATTTATACACAGGTGTAAAAATACTACGAAATGCAACCACAAAAGGTAATTCTTAGTCTGCATTTAACTAAGTGCTTATGCATTTGGTTATGTGTCCTGGGATTGTGTCCTTAGTTCTCTCTATGCTCCTGTACATAGAAGTGTATGTAGTGCGTAGGCTCTATGTTCCCCGTCATATTGAAAATACTAGCAATCCAAGCAAAAGAGGGAAACAAAAAATGCCACTTTTTTCTTTGCCAGGGGACATTTTTGTTTCTTCTGTTTTTGTTGTTGTTGTTGTTGTTGTTGTTTGTTTTTATTGGTTTTTTTTCAGAAATTAAAGGAAAAATAAGGGTGAGAGGGCAAAGGGAGGGGGGCAAATTTGTGTGCAGGGAGACTGGGATTGGGAAAGAGGCTGTATTGCTATATAACCTCTGTCGTGGATGCTGAAAGCTCTGTTCCTTGGTCATGCGTGCAAAGGCTAGGAGATGGGGCACAGCAGGACCTGGGGGAAGGGAGAGAAGAGAGCAAAGATATTGAGGGGGGTGGGGAAGATGTAGAAAAACAAAACAGTTACAGGGCAGAGGAAGGGAGGATGGATTCAGTTTAATTAGGAGGGAACACGAGGGAAAGCTGAAGCAGCACACCCACCCTCTGCTCCACACCCTCACCCCCCAGAAAAAAAAATTCATCACACCGATTTTTTCATGGTCTGGCAGTCAAGTGATAAAATTATCAGATGAGGGTCCCATTCTCCTTTCCCGCAGTCACTTTCGCCAAGTGCACCACGTCTGAAATAATGAAGCAGATTTGATTAAATTTTCGCTGGCTGAAGCAGCCACGCTAATTTGGAGATGGGCTTATTAGTTTAATGACCGATCCGAATAATCAGAATTCATTAGCATTAGTGCCACTATTGTCAGCTCAACATTAGCCCTGGGCTCCAGTACACAAAGATGCATAGTTATATATTTATATAGAGAGAGGCTGTGTTTATACACAGTGAAAGAGAGAGGGAGAAGGCAATAGAAGAACTATACATCTGCATTTACATTTTATACTCTTATCCCTTGCTGCATTTCTCTGTCCATTACTGGGGAAAGAGGAATCAAGTTATAATGAGGCTTTTTCAGAGTGTTGGTTTTGGTCAGCCATGGGTAATCCAGCCTGACACTCTGGGTGGGTAAACTTTAGGGCCCAATTTGTAGGTAAAGGTAGGCCTGGTTTTCCTCCTGTAAGATGCTGTTGGCTTTGATGGCTGTTTCTTGGATCTAGAGATTTTTGGGAAGTGCTTAGGGTTTGGAGCTGACACAGCCTCCAGAAGAGTTTTTAAGGTATTTAATCTGCTTCTCAAAGAACATGTTTAAAACGAGTTACCTGTCAGGGGATGAAAAGCTCCTTGAAAGACATTGGGCCTCATTTGCTGTCGTCATCAAGGTATGACCTGGGAGTTCTTCTACCAAAATCAATGAAGCTTGCAGAAAGTAGGCTTAATTGAAAAGAAATTGAGATCCCAAAGCTCTGATGGTGGTAGCAACTTAGCTGTCAGCTCCACCTATTGTTCCATTAAATGCAATAGAATAAGATTAATTTTATAGTAAAGCTGCACAAAATGTCAGAAAATACAAACTATGAACCATAATGTTTACTCAGGCTGATTGTATGTCATGTCTGTCTTTTCATAAACATCTTTTCATGTAAAGAGCACGATAGGAAGTCCTACGTTTGGTAAGAAATGCAGGTGCATTCAAGGCAATAGGAAATAATGAAAGTTGTAGTTAGTGAGTAATTGTATTTCCATACTTGTGAGTTTTTAGAATGGTAAAACTGTATCACTATTTCTGCTTATTCTATATTTTGTACTTAATATTCTACTATAAACAATTTTTTTTTTTTGTAGTACATAAGTATGAATCATCTTTGAGCTAAAGCATATGAGAAGCATTCATTTTGCTTTCCATAGGATTTTTCCAGGTACCTAAAATTTGTGATAAAGTATTTTTATTGCCTGTATTTTGTTTCATGCCAAGCATATCCCAGTCTCTCTTAGTCTGCATGAGCTGTCACAGCATAATGTGTTAGAAATGTACAGTGGGAGAGCTGTCTGAGATTAAAACCTGCCCTGATAGACATTGTGTCTACATTCATTTAACTGCTGTTGAAATGCAGCTGTTTCTGAGACAGTATCTAACACATCTTGCTTGTTTGCTTTTCCTCATTTCTTTGCTACTTTGAACAGACTGTTTTTCTTTTCACCTTTACAACTCACCTGAAGGGGCATTCCATCACAATTATAATGACAAAGTAAGATATATTAAAATAATATCTCAGAGACGGGGAATAAATCACTAATATTTGGGGAAGCATTGTAACACCCATCTGTCCATGACCTGGGTTTATATATTGATATATTGAGAAGAGCATAAAGCACCAGAGTCGGGTGAGTAATGGCAAAGTCAAAGCATTTACAAACATAAGGATGATTGACTTCCAAGAGTTTCTCCACCTGATTCGTCTAAGCACTCCAGAAAGTGCTGTGCTTTGGGAAGATGAATTCATTTTAACTGCAGACCTCTACCTTAAGTGCCCAAGGTATGGTCTTTGGCCCCTTGCCCTCTGTAGTTGGTGGAATCTTGAGACAAGGGCAGGAATGACATGCTTCCTAATTATAAAGAGATATTTAAGGATTGACAAGGAAACTGTTCCCTTGCAAGTCTAGTGTTATAGAGAAACACATCTTTTAGAAAAAAAAGACATCTACTACAAGTGGATAATTCAGTTACTTTTGGGTAACGGTTGGCATCAGCTGCATTTCTCCATGCGTGGAGCTTGGAGAACTGAAAAAATTCACATGTACCTTTACTGACATTAACTCCTCTGTAGTTATACGTCTTGGGACGCTTCCTTTCACCTTGGTCAGTACAGTCAGTTTGCCTTGCAGTGTTATCTGCCAAGGTCTTTACAACTGATGCTGGCCTGATCTGGCAGACAGACATCTGGGATATGTGTTCCTCCAAGAATTAGCTGGAGTACCATAAAACCTTTGTAGCTTTCTACTTTTTGTAGTTCCAGAAACCTTTGACTTTGTCAGTCCACTGCATGAGAGTAAACTGGAATTAATACCACTTGGGAGATGAAGTGTGATGTAAAGAAGATTAGGACGGGGCAAAATGCATCAGAGAAATGTAGTTGGCCAGCACTCAGAACAGAGCCATAAGCTGTTTCCTTATGTTTTCAGGAATGACAGGTAAAAAATACTGAGTACTGGTGTTAGGGGTCCCTTTTTTAACTTGTTTTCATTTATTGAGTCTTCTTTCTTGGATTCTTTTAATTACTTCCATCACTGCATCACTGTGGCTCTTGCCAGTCAGCACATTCCTCCTCTAATGTCTCCCTGACGGTCACAGATATGAGTGGGACCTTTTTGGAAGTCCTTACTGCTGCTTGGCCATCTGAGCAAGTGAGTGGGCTTTTGTGATTGCTGCATCTGCCAACATCTGACCTCTTCTGGAAGTCTGACCCTTGTCTAAGGGATGCTAAGTTCTTTGAAATCCTTTGCTGAGCTGATGGTTTTGAACTCTTTAAGGATCTGACTCTTAGCTTTTCCTGTCTGTTCTCCCTTCCTGTTCCCACTTAACGAAGATAATGTCAGGAGATGATTGCTGTTTACAAGGGAATCACCATACTGGGTTCAGTCAATGGCATATGAAATCAATACCAGATGCTCTATGTGCAAGTGCATGAGTTCCTCAGGATGAAGAACTTTGCAATTATGTACCTGTAGTTAAAGTTCATTTCTCAACTCAAGTCGTAGCCCCAGGTGAACAGAATAGGAGTGTCTCAGGATTCATGGATTTTCAAATTCCTTCCAGGGAGACTGATGCAGTAACCATGACAGTACCTCTTTTCTTTGCTAGCCTTAATTCATTTTGAAGAGAGACTGCCATAAGCTGGTTGCGCAAAGATGTTTTTGTGCTGGGAGAATTGTATCAGTAATGAAAATGTGCCTCTTTGAAGTTATTGATCATAGTGAAACTCTTGTATTCTCAAGCTGTGAGAGTTTGAATCTTCTGTTAACATTGGTTAAGCTCTTTCAAATTTGACCTGCAGGTGAGCCATTTGCTTTCACTTAACGGATGCTTCATTGTAACAGGACTTACAAAATGTGCTCTCTCATTCCGCGTAAAAGAAATTACATTGATTTCACTTTAAATAGTTGTATATTGCATGTAAATTCACCATCATGAAATTTAGCAAGCAATACACTCAAATTCTTTTTCCTCCTGTTAATTTTAGCTGATGTTCATGAGCACTGGTACTCAGAGTTGGATTGGATTCTACAGACATCATACTGACATAGCTAGGTCAGCATCGGCTCCGAGTTCTCACTGTCACAATTTAGGTTTTCCAGCTCTCTCAACTGGGTGTACGTGTGTGTGGGGGCACTTGTTTCCACGCTGAGCATGATGAGGTGAGGTATCTGGATATGCCTGTTTCTCCACTAAGGGGCTGTTAGGGATCTGATACAGAAAAATTGACACGGAGGGTGTTCCCAGCATAGACAAAATGACTGCTGGCAGCTGGCCCATCTTGCTGCGAGTTCAGGTTCTCTTTCTCTAGTAGTATAGTGAAGACCCAGCTAGCAGCAGGTGCTGCCAAGAGGCTGCTGGGCCCAGGTGACCTTCAGGTGTCACTGAGGTTTGGGTAGCTAATGGTTGTGCCATGGCTAATGTACCCAGCGGGTTTAATGGGCTTAAACAGTTCTGTGATAAATAAAATGTAGGAGTGAGATTGAGAGACCCGTACTAGAGAACGGGAAGAGTGCACAGAGAATGCAGAGTGATGTCAGGAAATGTTAGATACGTAAGCACTTGTTAAGGAGCCAGGACGCTGAAGGAAAATAAGAGTCTCCCCACAACAGGATAGCTGCTAAAATACATGACATAAGAAACCAGATCTTCCAGAAATATGAAAAGATCACTGTAGTGTATGTAATTACAGGGATGAGAAACCACTTCTGTTCCAGTAGAGGTAAAGCAAAGTTTAAGCTTTGTGTAGGATGTATGTCAGTTCTGTTGACTGCACAACCACTGGGAATGAGTCAAGTGGAGCTGACCAGTAATGTCTTTCCCCAAGCCATGCCAGCTCGAGTCTGGGCAAATCAAGAGCGTGTCAGCTTGATGGTACGAGCATGAGTAAGTCTGCAACACCTAAAAGCTGGCATGAGAGAAGTACACTGCAATTTCCTACGCAGCTGGCATGTATCTGCGGCCAGCAGGCTTGGTGCAAGCCAAGTGCGTAATGAAATGACAGTGTGAGTTAGAGAGTGGTGGTTTCAGAGCAAGGTTTTTGCACAGGATCCCATCAGAGGTGAATGGCCTCTGTGCTGCTGTAAGGAGAGTTTGGGAACCACAACACCTGCAAACAGCCACTTGGTTTAGCATCTTACTGTGTGGTGTGACAACTCAGCTGCTGATGGACTAGGAAGATTTGCTGGAGAAATTTAACATCTCTTCTTGGCAAGACCTCAGATTCCACGTGTGGTGTTTAGTTCTTATTAACTGATCTTCACTGTAAACTGCAAAGGATGCTTAGTTTTTCCCATTAAGGCAGCATGATGCTAATGACAGCACTGACAACAAGCGCACAATTACTGACAGTCTATTACATTATTATTATACACAGTGTATTATTTCTAAGCTAATGAAAGCAGTGACTATTAGAACATCAGACAAGGGAAAAAATGCAACAGTAGGAAGGCAGCAGCAGAGAAAGCAAGTCTGTGTGGTACCCTGCAATCACTGCTCACATCCAGCCTGTTCTGATGGCTGGAAAGAAACCCATCAGCCAATTCCTATTACCCAAAGATGTTTCCAGCCCAGCATTTTCTTGTCTAAGCAGTTTCTTGAATAGCTCGTGTACCCAATGTTTCTGGTGGCCTGTGTAGGAGAGCTGGCCAAGGGAGAAGTGAGGGAGAATGGATTTGGAAGGAGCTCTGCCAGCCTCCAGGATATCACTGAGGTGGGATGTTTTCCGCCTCATTTTTAGATGATCTTTGTTCTTTATTCAGTAATCTCTTCACTTTCATGCTCTTCATACTTTCCTGTGAAGAACTTATTTCCAAGGAAAGGAAAATTGCACACCAGTCATTAAACAGCAGCAATTTCTGGCTTAACCCTTTGTAAACATCTCAGTTCTCTTCTCTGTTTGTTTTGTTTTGTAAAACTGCCATCTCAACAGATCTGCTAGCTTTCATTAGAAAGCATCTGGATGGAACGTTATTTACACAGTAGGCAGCTGAATCTAAAAACACAGTCCTTATCTGTGTTTTTTAATCAGGAGATGCCACATAGCATTGTTCTCGGGAGCATGAGGCTGTCCTTCAGGTTGCAGAAATCCCAGATCCTGCCCTACATGCCTGCATGGTCGGGCAGCACAGTAGGCAGTGTAGGCATCCCCAGGTGGGGCTCTGCCTTGTGCTGGCCTGCAGCCCCCCAGCTGCACGCAGCTATAAATCTTCCCATGGCCCCTGCAGCAGTGCAGCAGCCGCACCTGAAGGCATGGAGGGAGCTGTAAAACAGGCTCTGGGGCTGTGGGGAAGCTCTATTTGGGGTGGGATTATGGGATGTAAGCCATGCACCTACGTAATCCTGTGGAATTAATTTCCCTGATTTATGAGTGTGAGCTTCTTGCACCTTCAGGGATGGTGTGTTCCATTTCTGGAAAAGGGGAATACCTGCTGTTCCATCCCCTGCTGACTGGCAGCCAGAGCAAAAGGCATTGCTACAGAAGGTTGAGCAGCAGGCTGGTTGCAGAGCAAGGCTTGGGAAGCTGAGCCACAACAGTATTGCTGCTCCTGTGGAACTCCTAATTGAAGATGTCATTGTGCACAGCAGGGACTTAGAGTCCTGAGAGTCTCTGATTCCTCCACTGCCTCTCAGGGAGCAGCAGCTGGGGCAGCTTTGGATCAGAAACAGAGAAGAGAAAATCACTGGAAATATTTTGAACGCAGTTCTGCTGCTTCATGGCAAATCAGGACTCTTGGTCATCTGGAGAGGGTCAGTACAAATCATTCTCTGTGGGCAACCACTGACAGTCGCAACGTGTTTCTGGGAGACTGTTTAAAATGATGATAAATGGGGAGGGAATTAGCTGTTGCCTCATGGTCAGAAGTTTTCACTGGTGCAAAATGCTGCTTTGATATTTCTCCATTGCTGTCCCAGTTTCCAGTTAAAAGCAAAAAATATTCCTTGCAACAAAGAGGCTCCTGACAGGCAATTATTGTAAGTCTGGCACAGATGTTCCTTTCTTGAAGTTGGCTTAAGTGAGCCAAGATTACAACACTTTTTGGAGCCTATTGGTCAGAGCTATGGAGCTGGCTTTCTTGAAAGTTTTCTAGCTCTTCCTGGCTTGGGAAAGAGTAAGGATTCCAGAAGGTAGAGGTATAAAAATCTTTCCTTTTGAAGTCATTCAAATAATTTGAGCGTTTCTCACCTCTACCTTAAGACTGCTGGGATTAATCCAGTGGCATATGCTAACCTGGAAAGACCTCCAGCACACATGTCAGCATTGCCTCTCTGTTTTTAATATGTATGAGTTCTCCCCTGCAATCTTTTCTCATTCTCGATGACATTAACAAATCAGCATACAACTCTGTAGTGCTTCTCTAGAGATCCCCCAAAGCAGCAGCAGCCACAGCCATCAGAAGGGTGCAGAAAGGCTGTGACACGGTGCATGCACTCGGGGCTCTGTGCATTTGCAGGGTGACAAGAGGGCCCGAGCAGGAAGACTGATGGATATCTGGTCTTGTGTGTGCATAAAGTTTTTTCTTTGTTTGCAGCCGTCTTTATGCATCAGACCTGCTGTTCATATGCGGAGTAAGAGGGAGAAAGGCTTAAGATGCCTCTAAGAGTGTTCTCCACGTGGAGAAATGCGAGGGAAGGTTTTGGAGCTGCTGAGCTGAGAGACACGTGCTGTCCTGAGAAGGAGCTTGTGGGAATGGTTTGTAAACAAGGATGTGGCTGAGCTGGATGTTTCAGCACCAGGGTAAGTTGATGGATTCATGACCAAGGTAATGTCACTGCTTTGCTTTCACTCTGTGTGATCCCAGGGAAATTGCTGAGAGTTTCTGTGACAAAGCTTGTGAGTTTTGAAATACGAATTTTAAAAAGACTACTCTGCCAGAACAGGCAAGCTTGTTTGGACCTGCACAGTAACTGGAGCAGCAGCAGGTTTGTCCGTAGTTAAACTTGCCAGACTTTTGGTTCCCAAGCTTAGGAACAGGACTATTCGCTCTTCGTTGCCTGACAAAAAGTGCTGAGAGGATGGAAGGTTGTGAAGGTGTCTTTAAATTCAGGTGTGGGAAGAGTGGAATGATGGAGACGCTGTAGCAGTCAGGCTGCAGGAGGGAGGTGAAGACAGTTCTGTTGTACATGGGTACTCCTACCTTAATGCAAGACAGTGAAGGTAAGGCAGGGGATGGCGGATAGGCCATGAGCATCTGACTTACTGCTTTTATCCAAAAGAACTGTTAAGTCTGTAAGATTTTAATGGAAAAGACCTTTGAGGTCATCTTGTTCCAACAGTGGATTATTGGGATCAGAAGGCACAGAGATTTCAGACACTTGGCTTTCCTTTGCCACCCAAATAAGGAGTGTTTTCTGCTCCTGAGGCAGAAGGATTTACCCACTGAGCCCTGGGAGCAGCAAGATGAGAGAATCAGAACAGCAGTGATGAACACAGGAGTTCATATGAAAGAAAAACAGATGTAAGCCTCCATCTAAGGACTGAAGTGACACAGAACCTTTTTTTCTTTTCATTCCTTCCATCTGCAAAATAATTCTAATCATTATGATGGTGATTTCATTTTGTTTTTTCTTTATTTATTTGGTTGATTGGATTGTTTTTGTATGCGTGTGTCTAGATGGACCTAGAATAAGTTCCTAAAGTCTTCAAGAAAGTTCGTTGTGGTATCAGCTACCAGTAGTCCAGATTACTGCTGCAGTTAAATTCAGATAAAAATCTGTACTTGCTTTGATTCAGCAGAGCAATTAAACATGTGCTTTAGATCCACTTGGGATTTGAGTGCAACCTAAAAGTTAAGCATGTACTTAACATTTTGCTGAGCATGGGCCTGGGTCTTTAACCCTTGCTAGAATATAAACTCCTTTCTAATGAATGTTGGCCGACAATAAGCCTGTTTCTCAATAACATTTGATTTTTGCAACCTAGAAGACTTTCTCTCAGCTTCAGTGGGCTTTGGATCAGGGCCCAAGAATGCAATCCAGAAATAATAATTTACCGTATTTACATTGCATGTAAATTATATATGAAGAAATGAAACAGCATAATGAATCAACCACAGGGGCTTTTCTTCCACTCTGATACCAGAAGAGAAAAAGCCTGTAGGCAGCTCACAACTTTTCTTACTAATACTCTTGAGCCCAGCTCTTATTAAGTCTTCTGTTTTCTCTGGCAAAGCCTCCCCTAATGTTACCCTCAGTACAACCTTCTTAGTCTATAAATGAGATTTTGATTCTGTTCTTATTAAAATATACCATTGAGCACGGGGTTTACTTGTGGGAAAATCCCATTAAGTATTTCTGAAATGCCCTCTAACTGCTTGATTTTTAAGATGATAGGCAAAGCTTCACTCTCCTCACGACTATATGCACAGTAACTGATACTTGCATTCATCACTCTGGCAATAGGAAGGGAAGAAAATGGATGTGGAATCTTGTGCTTTAATGCCTTTGCTCTCAGAAGGATATAGAGGGAACTAATGCTGGTGTAAAAGGATGCTTACTGATGTTCATAGCTGTTCTGTTCTGTCTGTGAGAACGTTACTGGGATCCCATCCATGCATTTTACAAATGTAAGAGCAGGTCAGCAGGCGCAAGCTGGAGCTCATAATACAGGATGTATTCTACGTGTGAAAGAATTCATTTGAAGATGTGCAATCTAAGGGGCTTCCTATTTCTTGTCGCTGCCATGGGTGCATTATATGCATTATGTGGCTGCACAGCTCCTCACCTGAAGGAGTTGCATACTTGTAATGAAGGACTTTGTAGGCAGAGCGTTTAATCCAAAGAGATTAAGCAGAGATTTTGCAGTAGTTTCTACTCCTTTCATTACTGGACTTTTTTATCTCTCATTGTCTATGGCTTTTTCCCCAGAGACATCTCAGTGTGCTTCCTGCTTTGTTGTTCTCGGAGATGACTGATTCGTGTTCTCTCTAACCAAATTCTGACAGGCTCCAAGTGTGCACCCAGCCTGAGCTAATGCTCCGGGTCTAATCTCTGGGGTGGGTTTGTTCCCCACGGAAGGTAAAACATGGCTCCAGAATGCACAGCTCTTCTTTTGCCAGTTGTTATTCCATTTGGTGAAGCATTAGAATAAGAGTATATTAATAAATAAATTTAAAAGGATTAATGCATGATGAATAGACTGTGTAAGCATATTACAGGCATAGTTATTATGTGATGTAGATGATCATAAGTCTTGGTTAAATGCAACCTATTGACCAACTGGACTCTATAAAAGTCTGTAACAAGACATTAGCCACTTGTTAACAGAGCTAGTAATCATTTATTGATTCTACATGCAGTATTTATACATCCGCCACCCTAGGAAGTGTGGCATTCAATTCCAGGATCTACTTTTGAGTCCCACTTACTGTAACGAGTGACACAAATCTCTCACTTATGTATGCTTATCTGCCAGATGCTGTCAGGACCAGCGATAGGTGAGTGCTGTTGGCAGCGCATGATGGCATTAGTACTGGGCTGCTTGGGTTGGAGCCTTGCAGAAAGAAGTAACTGTTTTTGTGCAGCATGCTGATATTTCTCTATTTGGTTTTGTTCAAATTGGAAATGAAATACATAGATTTTGAAAATCTTCATTAACATTGAGACTACCAAGAGGGGCAATGCAAGCAGCGCGCTTTCTTTGAGACCTGGGCTGCAAGTTCTCAGACACTCCTTCCTGCAGAAATTCAGGTAGGCTGTTCTGCCAAGGCTTGGAGAGATCTACCATCTCACATGAGAAATGAAATAGACTAATCTGTCTCTGCTATATCTTTCCATTTGATTTTTCCAAGAGAAGTACTAAGCTGGAATTTTTCTACTTCGTCTTTCCTGGTACTATCCAAACACGAGTGAGAAAAGCAGAGTGAGTTTGCCATCCCAGCACAGGGAGGTAAACAGCAAGTAGAGTAAAAATGTTAGAAATCCTCAGTTTGCCAGAGATTTGGTAATGGTATCCCTTTAGGAGATGGGTAAGTGATGTTAAGGTAGGGTCAAACGGTCAAAGTGAGTTAGACAGGGAGAAGGAATAGAAAGGTGGAAGGTGCAGGGAGGTGAGACAAGGAAAGAGAGAAATGGGGAGTGGGGCGAGGGACAGAAGCTGCAGGAATCACCCTTGCTGAAGTAAGGCAGTGCAATAATAAATATCCTAGAAAGCCCATACTGCAGTCCTGCACAGTGCAGAATGACATGATGAAGAGGCATGTGTTTCTTTCCTTTTCTTTCTAGTAGGAGGAAGTAGTGATTTTATCATGAGAGTGAGAAAAAATGATGGAGTGGAACATCCTTGAAGTAATATACTGAGGAAGCACAAGGCACACAGCCCTGGAGGCTTGCAGAGGATGGCCTTCATTTCTCTGTGTCTCTGTGTTCCTCTGGCTCTGGGACTCACAGCACACACAGCCCATCTGATTTAATAAAGGCAGGAAGCACACAGTGACGGAGCCATGAGAGACTGCAGATAGGGGTTGAAGAAGGGTCAAACTCATTAGTCATACGACATGATGTAGTGTGCAGGGAGGGGGAAAAGGTTGGAGAGTTAAGAGGAGTGGAAATAGTTATAGTACTCAAAAAATTGATGTTAACGTAGCTGACCTGAGCACTGCACTTCAGTGTGACTTTTAGGGTAAGGGCATCATCCCAGCCTTTCATCCTTTCCCTTTTCTCCCTTTGGATCATGGTTTCATCGTTGCATTCTTTGCAGTCCCTGTTACCTGCTGATGGAAGAGGTGCCTGTATTCAGTGTTCCTAGTGTACAGGGACTTAGATAGAGGTCTCTGCAGGGCTGCTGCTGCTTCAGGGTCAAAACATCTGTCCTTTTTCAAAACGGATGCCTCCTCCATGCTGTAAGCTCATTCAGCAGGACTTGAAATGAACCTTCCTCTCGTGCACAGAGGTCCTTCAGAGGATATTTGTTGACTATGGCAAGTGATGAAGCACAAAGTGCAGAGAGAACGGCAAAATAAGCACAACCGACAGCCCACACGTTTGTTCCCCTTGCCCTGTGAGCAACGTGGGGAAGGATGCTGGGCTGGCTGCTCTGTGCGTTTGGACATACCCTTGTGCAGTGCCAGCATGAAACAAAAAACTGTGGAATTAGCACATATGTGTGTCACCACTGTCATTTGTGATGTTTCCTGACTAGCATTATGTGGACATTAATGTTTTAAAAAATTATTTCTGTTGCTCACTCTAAGAGAAGGTTCGTGAGCTGTAGGCAGTGTGTCGCATCGCAGGACACGATTCTCTCATGGCAGCAAATCTGTTGATTTGTTGTGTTGCCTTTTTGTGATTGAAAAATAAAAGGCTCTTTTGTATTATGAAACTCTAACAGTCATTACAGACACCAGGTCAGAAAACAATGGGAACTGAGTTGAACTTTTGCTGTAGTGCTTTTTGAAGTTCAAGGGTTTTTTTATCACTCCCTCTTTCTTGCTGTGGGAGGAAGTCCTGAAACAGCGCAATCAAAACTTTTATTCTCAGAGTGTTTCTGGTTCAGCAAAGAGCAAGAATTATTGATTCATAAAAGGTTTAAAAAAAAATTAGTTTGTAAATGAAAATATTTTCCTAATTTTCTCCTTCGTAATTTCTCCGAAGTTTTAAATATAGTTGCAAAATTCAAAATGCTACATGCAGCTTCTACAGCTGGCAAGAGCAGGTCACGTTCCTTGAAGTCTCCATTTCTCTCCTTGGCTAAATATGAAAATTTAATTTGGGAAATATGCAGTCTGTCCCAAAGCATTATAAACTCACCAGTCCTAAAAGTAATTTTTCATTCTCTGGTGTCTTCTGCATTGGTGTTGCCTCCAATAAATGAGCTGGTGAATGACAAGAATCAGGCTGTTAGCTGATGCAGGATTAGTGAAACTATGCAGATCGACACCCTCTGAATACCTTGTCCTGAGTTTATGATAGGATCTTGGAACTGAATTTATCTTTTGTAGAATCTTCTCTCTCAGGGCTACTGCTTCAGAGCTCTGCAGAAAACAGCTAAAAGTCTTCTGTGGTCCTTTCCATCATTGGAAAACTCACCTTGAGCTTTGAGTGGTGGCTTTGCCTACAGTAAGGTAGAGGTGGGGCTGGTAATGTACTCGAGGCTAACTGAGGGAGACATCCTTGTGCAGTGGTCACAAGTGGTAGTGATCGATGGGGAATTAATGCTTGTTAGATCCGTGGAACAGTTTAGGACTGCAGCTGAAATCTGGGGAATGTAGATGCTATCAATTGATGGATTAGTTATAATCTCATAACAAGCACTATATGAATAGACTATTTGAAATGTGACATTTGGAATAGATTTCTTGGCTTGATGGCCTGGTGTGCCTTCGGATACTCTGAAGGTGTCAAAACAGCAGACCGAGCTGGCAATCACAGCAGAAGTGATGTAGCTGTGGATGTAGGTTCTGGCTTTCCCCGTGCAGTGAAGTCTGGTTCCCATCTCAGATTGGAAGCCTCTGTATAGCTTTGGGGTGAGGATTATGGCAGTACAGGGTGAGCATGACACCTGTAACGCTGTGAGGATGGGGATGTTTTGTCAGCTTATTGCTTGTGATGTTTGAGCAAGTTAGTTGCAAATGGTCATGCTGTCCAGCACATTGTTCCTTGTCATAGAATCATGGAGTTATTTGAATTGGAAGGGACCCTTAACGACCATCTAGTCTAGCTCCCCTGCAATGACCAGGGACATCCACAGCTGATCAGGTGCTCAGAGCCCTGTCCAGCCTGACCTTGGGTGTCTCCAAGTCATCCTATAGTCTACCACATTTACCTCAATTTTCCTCTACAACAGTGGAAAGAACATAATTACTCTCTTTATCTTGCTTTGCTATATAGTTATTTTACCTATGGTTTGATAAGGCACCTGGAACATTCTGGGTAGAGATGCAGATTCACTGAACAATAATGGTATGTACTGTATCATATCCCGCTCTGTTGTAATCAGGGTTTTCTCTCTTCTTCCTCCTGCCCCCTGCACTACTGCGTCCTCTTTGCTGCCTTCACTAGGTCAGACAAAATTGTTTCTTGGAAGGTCAGTCTAACCTGTAGGAAATTCCTTCTGTCTCTGAGCTGGCTCATTCATCACTAGTCATAACCGTTCTGGAATGTGAACTCGTAGTCTGTTATCTGGCTACTGCTAGTGATGATGCCTGGAGACGACAGCTTGGTTTTCAAAAGCTAGGTTGACCCTGAGGGGCGAGGAAAACTTGTTTTGACAGAGCAAACATGACACGGAAGCAGTGCAAGTGCCAATATGTGCAGGAACAAGGTGTTATTTTCGCAAGGTGGATTTTTTTTTTCCCCTCACTGGGGGAAACACAGCAACATACGAGAAACAAAATATTCTGTGTTGTTTTGTTTTCTTTTCTTTTTCTAGAATGAATATAAAGCAGAAAGGCTTCTTGTGTATACTGTAGCAATGAGGGAAAGGGAAAAAAAATGATGAAACAGTTTAATCTGGGAAGTGGTGTGTGCTTTTCTCATTCCTGTGTCCTGGAATAGTAGTGAACCAAGTGAGCAGTGCAGTGATTGAAGAGTTCTTGGTCAGGAGACCTACTTGGTGTTCTGTGCTTCTGTTCTGTTCGGTTCCCCTCCCCTGCTTGCCAGTCCCGTGCCCAACACGGGAAAGCCTCTGTCCTGGTTGCTGCTTCTTGCACTGCCAAACTATAAAGAATGACAACAATCTCAACTCTTGACCCTGGTGCGATTATTGTTCCTACATGTTCTGCTTTCTTCAAAGACATAACAAAACAGATGACTGTGTATATTTTAAAATGTCAGACTGACATTGTGGCATTAATATAATTTAAGCCAAACATTGCTGGTTAATTCACTTTGCTTTCTACTCTCTTTGTATTGCATTCCTTGTTTGTGGTACTCAGCCATGTGATTCCATGACACCCTTGATCCTGCTAAGCCACAGTTACCAAATGTTCCAAATTTCAAATTTCATGCTTCTTCCTTCACTTGTGCATGCCTCACCCTGCATCCATGAGCTGTGACTGCCACCAGGGCAGAAAGAAGAATACATTTCCCCTGCTTGAGCTGCAGGATGGCACCATTCTTTTCTGGGAAGAGTGCTTTCCTGTGGGAACCAGGATTTTCACTGAACTGTGAAGGAAGAAGCAAAATGATGTGGGAAAGCACCCCACAGGTTAGAATAATGTTTATGAAAACCAGAAGAGTTGGATTTTCTACAGGGGAGTAAACTTCTTTTCTTAATGACATCTGTAGGTTCTTTGGGGAAGTATCTGGCTCTGCGTACTGCTAACATACCTGATGGGCCCACATGATACCTTAAAATGTATGAAAGAAGAATGTAAAGAAAAACATGTGGCTTTAGCATCAGCTACAGCCTGGTAGGAATCTGCGTTTAAAGGCAGAACCAGAAAACATTTAGTAAGTACACAAGCAATGTGTAGATGTAGCGGCCCATCTCAAGTGCTGTAGAAGTCTGACGACATCTTTCACGACTTTGGTGCGAAGCTGAAAAACACTTGCTGAAGACTTAACAACAGTAATGACCTCTGAGAGGTGTCGAGGGGAGAAGCATCATGTGGTTGGTGGGAGAGACACAGTGGGAAAGCAGAGCCATGGGCAGTCCCATGCAGGGCACTTGGCTGTGTCCTCCTGGGTTAATCCCACTGCACAGCTGCACTGCTTGGGGCAAAAGGGATGCATGAAATGAAAAGGGATTTCCCTCCTTGGGAATCCAATTAGAGCAGTTCAGATCAGGCCAGCTTTTTTTCTTTTTTTTTTTTCCTCGCCCGAACAGGAAGTTTAGACACAGGTCCCCAAAGGTCCTTTTTTTGGTCAGAAACATCTGCAAGTCACAGAACTGAAAGGAGTGTGCGGATGGTGCTAATAGCTTTACTGTTAGCAATTGAGAAACTAAGTAGCAGTGTCTTGTGAGAAAAAAAGAGGCATATAGGCACTAGAGACTGTCGAGTCATGGATTAATCCAGGGTATGAACAGTAGAATCGTTCCTGGGGATGAGGGCTGCCAGCAGTTATATTCTCATTGCAGTAGCATATTCTCTAGCACATGGAAAGCCCTGATTCTTTGACCTCTGTGCAAAAAACACCAAATAACGATGTAAAAGAAAGAGAACAGCTGAAATGAAACATATTTCTCTTGTAAAGTTTACAGCTTGAGTATGGGTCAAGACATGATGTGTTCAAGAGAGCTCTTTGATTCAGTGTTATTCCTCAGGGAAGGAACAAAAATATAGCTCTCGGAAGCTGAAAACACAGCGGCTTGCTGGTTACTGGGTGGGATTTTCAGCACAGACCCAACTCCTGATAAGAATGAAAGAATGTTGATCTGCAAGTTGGTGGTCTCAGTCCAATCCTAATTAGAACAGAATTCGTAGCATTAGAGAATCATCTGTGACCTTGTTACTGTTATCAGTGGAGTAGTAACAGCTGATGGAGAATGAAACCCCCTAATGCCCTCTGCAAGTCAGGCCATGAGACTCTGCTTCCAGAAGTTTGTTTCTGTTGTACAAATAAGGCAGCTGTACAGCGTTCCTCATACTGGTGCATCAGTTCTTTTTATATGTTTACTGGCATCAGGACTAGTAAGACTTTGTGTTCTTCTCTGTAGAAGAATGATAGAATCCTCTGGGGACCTACTATATTCATCACTGAATCATATACAACTGTCTGGTAGCTGACGTAGCAGAACCTCACTCCAGTAAGTGGCATAGAAAGTAGCTGTGATGAGGTGCCTCTCATCTTTTTCTTTTTTTGTGTGTGTGTGTGCTAAAACTGCCTTTTAAAATTGGTTCTTCTGAAGGTCACTTGAGTATGGCCAGTGCTATAGAAACCTCTAATGCTTCTTCCAACAATAATGCCTTCATTGTCTATGCAGCTAAATTGCAAGCAGTAGAAATCCAGATGTTTTTCTGAAAAGGAGACCATATCAGAGCATTATTTACCTTGCCGCTCACACCAGAGATGCCGGCAACAGCAGCACATTTATTGCTATTTTGGCATCGTGGCAAACTGGACCAAATTTATCACTGATAGAACTCCATTGTTTCATTGGAGTTACACAAAAAGGTATTTTACCTGATAGAATGATAGTGTTGCTCTTCTTATTGGAAAGAACTGAAAAATTCGTTGTCTCCTTTTGGTCTTCTAATCTCAGTGGGTACAAACTATAACCAGCTTTCCAAAACCAGTCGTACATATAGAACAGGGCAATAATCTTAACATTGCTAAGTGACATTCTTAGATCACTTCCACAGTCCTTTGTTGTCTTCTTTTTTTTCTTTTTTTGGCCAGAGTTCCTTTGGTCTCATTGATGTTTCTCTCTGTGCATCCCATCATTTATTCTGTTCGACAGCCAGCGTCAGATACTGAGAAATCCAACAAGAAAGGCAGAGGTCAGACTTGTGACATCTTTTGAGCTATGTATGTTTATGTAACCCAGCAGGGTTCATTTCCATCAAAGATGGAAATAGCATGTATCGCTGCTGCTGTGAGTTCAGATGGTTGAAGGGGTTGGAAAGACCGGTTAGGGAGGCAGCTCTCTGCTGTGCCTGTAGGTCCCATGCCATACTTATCTCATTGGCTTCTCATGAGTGTCCTTGCTGATTGTGTTGGTTCTTAGAGCTACATCTGTTAAATTAACAATGGTGGAAGCCTGTAGCTGCCTGGAGTGAAGACACTAATATTTATCAGGGACTTAGTCTGGATGGTAGCTCTTCAGTTGAAAACAAAAATGAAACTTCCACTTATGAAAGTGTTAGGAGTACATGTTGTGAAGTCTTTGAAACTCACATACAGAAGCTGTTGGATTTATTTAACATACTAAAAAACCCGCAGTTAATATATCTTGTGCATATATGCTTTCAGTATGAAACTTGTTGTCCTCAAGTTCTTATCAGCAGTAATGAGGGACTGTGTGTGCTACCGTTGGAGAACCGGAAACAAAGTCAATTAATTTCCCAGCCATTGCTATTCCTTCTCATGGTCCTAAACAAGAGAGGAAGCTGGAGACTGGCTTTGAAGACAAGCATTCACAGGTGACTGAGATGCTGTCCCTTCACTCACTTATTCAGTTAGCTACTTAAGGTTTGCTGTCTGCAATCCTGCTCTAGTCAGACTCAAGCACATGAGGAAGTGGTCTCCATGTGAAGTCAGTTCAGAACATGTTCACTCTATCAGAACCTCCCTTGCAGACAGTAAATCACTATCCAGAACAGGCTGGGGACAGTGTGGTTAGATAACAGCTCTTCAGATGGTAGCTATCAGCCCTACCATGATGAAGTCTGGCTGTTGAGTAAACATTGAAGGAAACATTTTTCTTGTCATGCAGAGCACGCAATCCCAATAGACAAGAGGGGGAGCCTGAAGAAAAACAGAAGCTAAATTGCTCAGCCAACCATGCTCATTTATTTTGTGGTGAGGTTTGGACCTGAATGCAGGTTACCTGACTTTCAGTGAAGTGTCTTAATGTGTAGGAATGGTGTGACTCTTACAGAGTATTTCCTCGGTGTAGCAGGCCTAGGAAGAAATGAGTGCAGCTCTGGTTTAGGAAAGTAGATGTGATGGCTTGAGGATTGAGTTTCAAAAGTGAATCTACAAGGAAAAAGATTTCATATGTAGTATCTTTGACAAGGCAGGTAGGAAACGTCTGTTTCACCTCCAGAAAAACCCCGGACTGGTCACTGGCATTAGCTGGGCTGTCTTCATGGCATTTCTTGTGGCCTGAGAGGGCTATTGGTCTTCTGGAAGCATTCTCATTCATTTTAAAGCAATTTTGAAAATGCAAAAGCTTTTTGTTGTTGTTGTGTAACTATTTCTCTGAGCACACGCAGTGGTCAGCAAGCTGATTAAGGGAGCATCCTAGGCAGTTACACAGCCATAGCTGCATTTCTGTAACTGGAAGTAAGAATGTAGATGACGTGCTTGAAATTTATGGTTTCCACAGGGCTTTATGCTGCTGATAGTCATCGTGCTTCACACAACATATAACATCCCATTATAAACTCTGTCAGAAGAAGAGAAAATAAGGCCATTGTCTCCTGGAAAACACTGCCTATATAGCCATCCTTCAATGGAAGGTGTGAATGGTTAAATATTTCAGTATGTGATGTGTGAGGCTGATGACTTTGATTTGGGGGAAAGGACAAGGGGCTTAGGGTGTGTTTAGGAGGGAAGGAAGAAATGTATTAAGAAAGTTGGAGGTTATTCATAAAGATAAGCTTTGGACCATAGCTGAAGGAATATTGTGAACAGACACAGGACAATTCTTACACAGAAACATTGACCCCTTGTAGAACATGGGTTATTCAGAGATAGATTTGATAGGTCAGAGATCAATTTCCAGTTTTTATCTTTCTCTGAAGGGCGATAAATACTACAGAGCACTGCATTTATCCCTGTAGTTATAATGTATAGGTCATTTGCTCACTGTATGTGTCAGGGTGGATTTTGGGCTTGCTGTCCTGACCAAGATGAGATAAGAACAGCATCTGAAGTTAATCTCCTTTCTTTGAATGCCCATGGTAGGTATAGATGTACCCTCAGAAGATGTACAAAGGATAAATTCAGAGCAGGTTTGTTACAGGAGAGTATCATAAAGTACTGGATTTGCTATAGTGAAGATTTTCACCTTGACCTCATACAGCTAGTTGTATGTGCAAGGGAATAGAAGAGCTTTCTGTTTGGTTCTGCTGATGTCCTGCTGTGAGACCATGGGCACTTCACTTCCATTTTCTGTATCTTGTGACTGCTGAAGTCAGAAATCTCTTGGGTTCTTCCACCTCTGATGAGAGTCCTCCTCTGAGTTAGTGCCCCAGGTACAGCTGAAGTGTAAAGCTAAACTAATGAGGCTAAACTGTAAACAGAACAATGTCTTTTTTTTTTTTTTTTTTTTTTTTTATGGCAATTCATTTGCAATCTGGAAGTTTTGAGTATAGTCTTTTCAATTAAAACTATTACTATTTGTAAGGCTGTGTGGGACAGTTCCTCAGAATCCAATGCTTTGAATGGCCTCACTCCCACTGATGTTCTGAGAGCACAGCGTGGGGAGCTTCGGGTTCAGAAGCTCCCAGTCACTTCATGTGCACATGTAGGTAAGGAGCAGATTGCTCCCCTTCTTGCAAGAATAAAGGAGGAAAACTGCCAATTTTCCTCCTCTGGCCCTTTGTTGATCAGAGGGAGAAGATGAGACTGAATATATCCATTCCTTTTCACCATGAAATTCTGTTCATATTTGAGGCTTTGCTGTTTTGGAATGGTTCATTGTATATGGGAAATAGGTGAATGAGGGCATTGATGCTTCCTGCTATTCAGTGCTCTTCCAACAAAGGTGCAGAGTTTTACCTGGAGATTGTATGCATTTATAACTGCATTGCTCTAAGTAGAGCTGAGAGAAGTTGGAAATTGGAAACATTAAAATACCACAGTGAAGGCTGTTCTTGCAGTATTTATGATCAGAGTGAAAGCAGAATGTACCAGAAAGCTTCTGCTGGTGTCTCTTACCTCTTCTCACAAGGTTTCCCATCCTTCATCCTCAGGAGCCTGGAATAATTTGGATAGACTTCAACTACACACCCAACTTTGTGTGGTTATCTGCACTGAACATCTGACCTCTTTTGAGGTTTGGACATCTTTGGGTAAATGGAATCTAAGAGAGATAAAATCAAACTTTATTTTTCATGTCTGAACTTCAAAAGTCCCTAGTTTGGTTAATGAAGCTGTGTCATGCTTGTGGGTTTTTGTGTGCCTCCATCTTTTGGCACCTGCTAAGAATAGTTCTTGTTGCCAGTGTGCTGCCCATTACTTGCTCGCAGATTTGTCACTCAGTGATCCTGTTTTCCATTAATGTTATCCTTGCTTGTAGTTCCTAGGCAGCTTATAGATGTTATCTGCAAACTAGTCGCTCTGACCTTGTTTTTGGTTGTTTCCATTTGTGCTGGTGCTGGGGTGTTTGTTACAAATAGCCATAAGAAGAAGAGGAGCCCCTCAGTTGCTGTAAGATTCTATTTCAAGGGCTCTGATTAAACTGCAAGAAATTATACTAGCTGAGGATCTGGACACTCAGTGTTTTCTTTATTTTCCAATTTAAATTGAATATATGAAATCACGAAAGGAGAATGATAAACGACCATTAGTGAGTAGTGAGAAATCACTATTATGATTCTTTCACATCCTATGTTTGTCATGCCAAAGGTCCTAAGACTTGTACGGATATTCTTATAAATCATCTCAATATTTGCAAGATGTAATTGCTTCTTGGGTTATACCAAAGCAAACTCCCTGGGATTGGCGGGCCTTTGACCTGCAAATTGCATAGCTGTTTATACCAGAGCAAAGTGGAGGTGAAATTGGACCTTCCTGATCTGTCAACATTTTTCCTTCAGTTTGAACTGATTTTATTTGAGGGAAACGACCAGACAAGATACTGTACTTCATATATGATTCAGTGGCCCATGTCTGTCTTCTTTTGTAGTAATGGAAACGGGTCAGGAGTTTCTGTATCCTGAGGGAGACAGAGCAGATGTGCAGAAAAGTGTCTGGGGACGTTTTCTGCTTGTTTACTGTACTGCGACGCTGCTGAAGCCCACGGAGTCATTCCATAGCGATAGGACTGTGAGATCAGCATCCTTGCTGTGGGTTCCAGTGCTTAGCGATCCCCTCCCCACTGAAAACGCACTGTATAAACAAATCATAGACGGGACACGTGGCAAAGGAGGGGTGGAGGAGACAACAGACCAGACTGATAGACAGGGGTCCATAGACAGCCAGACAACAATTATAAATAGCACCCTTTTGAGATCTGTTTGATGTGTTGCCCAAGGCCAGGTGGAAAATCTTTCCGTTGCTGCCTCTTCAGCTAATCGCTTTCCCCTCATTTTTCAATAAAGATTCCAAGTTTGGTCACTTCTTTGGCACATTTGTTTCCCATTAGAATACTTCGTGCTGTTTCACTGTGTTATGCTAGATAATTGCTCTAATAACAAACCGAGGAAAAGCTTTTGAACATTTTAGGAAGTAATTTTTTCCCTTATGAAAATTCAGCAAACACTGACAGAGATCTGGGGAATAGCTAAAGAAAGTCAAAGAAAGTAAGAATGAGAGGGGGGGAAAAGGAATGCGTTGACTTTTATTGATGGCATTTCTGCACTTGCACATAAACCACATGCCAAAAATTTAATTGCAGTCCAACTGAATATTTATTTAGCACTTTATCATTTTCAAAGCTTTTTAATGAGTATTGTTTAAGAGAACCTCACAGTATCCTGTGATTAGGGACATAAGGTTATTGTCCTCCAACTGCTGCTGGAGAAGTGGAGACAAGGTCTTTTTTGAAAGGCAAAATGAATTGCAGAACAAAGATTTGAATTCCTGGTCCTGGCATTGCTAAACTTCGCCACTTCCCATACACTAAGGACACATTGTTTGAAGTGCCTTGGTAGTTGTCTAACTCTGCTTCCGCTCATGGCACTATAAGTTTTAGCTGAGGAGCGCAGGAGATAACAATTAGGACATGTTTAGTACTTTCAATAAGCTCCCTCTTTGTGTTTGTATACTGCCAAGATGCCTTTAAGAATTTAATGTGGTCAAGGGGATAGGGAGATAAATAATACAAGCGAGGAGAGGAGGCTTCAGGCTGATTTACTGAAGCCTCTTAGCTAAATTCTTTCCACTCGTAATCTCAAAGAGGTGGAGCTTTTTGGCTGCAATGTCTGCACATTTACCATCTTACAGAAGAAGCTCGAAGTGCACTCAGTGCCTAAAGTTAATTTGAGGACGGAGGTGCCTGAGGTGAGAGATAGATGCTGATGTGGGCACAGGACACACAACATTGATGCCGGCTCTGCCTAGGCCAGCTGGGCAAGCTGAAGGAGCACTGTGCTTTCATGTGCAGCTTCAGCTCCTTGTTCACCAAGGGGGAATGGTGGCACCCACCTCCTCTGCAGCATGCTGGTAGCTGGGTTTAGAGCTCTTGACTCCTCGCAGATCTAGCTTCTATTCCTGTCTTAAAGCAGCATTTTTATTTATTTGTTGTCATCCTTTTTTTTTTTTTTTTTTTTTTAAGCTATCTTGATATTTTTGGTGGAAAGGGGAAAGAAACAAACAAATAATCTTTTGCCAGATCTTACTTGCCTTCTATGTTCAATGAAGATGACCAGCTCGGATACATCCTGTGCTGTGGCCCCAGGCTGGCCTGCCTGGGTGCTGGGTTCCACTATTAGCTGTGGTAGAGGTGTCCTTCCACTGAGCCCATCCTACTGGATCCCAAACACCAGCACTGCCGTTGCTTCTTTTGATCACATCACCAGCGCTTTCACTGGCGCTTTGCTGGTGTATGGGTTTCCTGTTTCCCATTGTTGGCATTGAGTTTTCCTTCGGACAGCTGCTGCTGGAGTGCATGCTGACCTGGTTCTGGTCTGGTAAAATAAAGAGAGGTAATCAAATTCCCCCCACTCTCCCCTTTTTTCCTTTCCTCCTGGGAAGCTGTTTAATGGGACAGGATAAATAGCAGGAGATACACATGCCAAGTCCCTGCTACAAGGGATGCTGCAGGCTCTCAGCCACTCTTCTCTTCTGTAAGTTCCTAACTGTGCAACCTCTCTCTGAGCAGCTGACAATCTTTTGATGACAGCCCCAGAGAGTTAATGAACTAAAAGGGCTATGGGTTATCTATTCCCTGAGATTGGGGAGCGTGAATTAAATGGTCTTTTGGAAGATGGGAAATAATTATTCTTCTGCTTCAAAGCCATGTCCAATTGAATGATGTCGCCAGCACGAATCAGCAATCACAATCACTGATGAAGACCCATTAAACAGATTGGGCTGAGTAATGCACAAGAAAAAATGTCAGGCGCATCTTTAATTCTGAATCTCTCAACCCTACAATGGTCTTCATTTTTTAAAGAAAAAAAGAAAAAGAAAAAAGAAAAAGAAAAGCCTAGAGCTTTTATTCTCAGCACTTTAAAGCTGGGAGTCACTATGAATGAATTTCTGCTCCATCCCTAATGGAAAGGCAGGGACTGGAGTAGCTGAAAGTTTCCTGAGATATCTGAAGGGTGTGTTTAGGACAGCTGAAGTGAAGAAACCTTTGGGGAAAAAGCTTGGTCAGGACGAGCTGGGAAATGCTCCCCTTCCAACTCTGCCGTATCCTTCTATGTGGCACATCCTTCTGGCAGAGGTTGGGGAAGGAGCAGACTTCCCCAGGGCCACCACTCTGTACAGCTGAAGAGATGGATGAGCACTGAATGATCCTTACTGAAAGAAGGACACGTTCTTCTGTAACTGTTGCAAAAGTGACATAACAAAGTCAAACGTTAGGGCGAGATCATTATGAGAACTCATTAGAAACGCTTGGCTGTACAGTGAATTCAGTTGGAAGTTATGAATTATAACTCCTTAGCATTGTTGGAGGGAGGCAAATCTTATTACCATGTTTTGCTTTTTCGCCATATGAGCTTTAACTTCAGGAAGCTGTAATGAAGGTAAACTTCACTACTTTGCACATGTGCCAGAGGAACAGGCCAATAGATTGGGCAACAGATTCACCAGCTGGGTGAAGTCCAGCATCTCGTCCAGAGGTCAGTAACTTGCACAGATTGTAAAGAGACTGAGAGAGGGCCATATTTAGGAAAAAGGGAGTCATCACATGTCATCCTTGGGGAGGAATGCCAGCAGTCCATTCTGGAGCTTTGTCAGTCTTGGAGACCCTCAGCACCTGGGCCAGGTTTCAGCCATCTGAGTTTGGACAGCACCGGTGTTGGAGGCTTCATCTGAGTTGATGTGACGGCAGTGGTGATAATGACACTTCTGGGGCAGCGCATCCCACAGGAGCCGTCCTGGCAGGTCAGATGAAGAAACACAGTCTGGAAATGCCAGTTTCTTTGCATTTATGATTTTAAAAAAAAAAAAAAAAAAGTGGAGTTTACTGGTACGGATGTAGCTATCCCACAGCAGATGGAAGATGTCTGACCTCTAATCTCAGAAGAGCAACATTTCAATTTTCATTTTCCTTCACTCCCAACAGATACCCACAAGTTTCCAGCTGTCACAGATCCGAAGAAATGTTTGAAAATATGGCTGGAGTTCAACTAGTATTTGCCTGAGTCTGCAGACAGTCTAAAACCAACAACATATCAACAAACACGAACTGCTTCCCTCTTTTCAAAGACGGCAGAGGTGCAGACACAGGAGGAGCACATAGGTTCTGCCTGGATCTTGGTTTTACCTCATTTCAGCCTAGGAAGCAGGAGCAGTGAGGAGTTTATCCACACAGACTGGTCAAACTGCATGTCCTCAGTGTCCATAGTGCTTTGACCATGCAGCAGCGTGGATAGCAACATCCTCAGAACAGAGAATACTGGGAGAATGCAGAAACCATCACGGACTTCTAGACTGAGCTGGCATACTCAGCTGCTGTTGATTGATGTACCTGCTGGATCAAAGCCCCATTTTCCTCTATTGGATGGAATATTTATTGGTAGTCCTGGTGTCCTCTATCCGGATATGGGTACGTTCCAGCTCAATAGCAAGGGTGCTTGTGCAAGCAGGATGGCAAACAAAGGTTTCTTGTTTTGACTGCAGGTTGTTAAAATACTACTTTGGAGGTTGTGTCACGATATTGGAATGTGATTCAGTAGCAAAGACACAGAAGTGTTTTAAAGGGGTATCATGCAGATCTCTGCATGCTCAGGGTACAAGTGGAAGTCTGCATGGCCCTGGGCTTGTACTCCGTACATGTGCTGCAGAGACACAGTTCCTTCTAACTTCCTTTGTAGGTGGTTTCTAAAGTTCTTCAGCATTTCTTTGACTCCCCTGTGAGGTTTGTCCAGTCTTTCCTTCCCGTTGAAAGGCAGTATCTGAAAATGAGGTGCTGCAGTTAGCTGAGAACTTACCTGGGCCAGAAGGAAATCATTCCATGACGTCCATGGGGGACGGTGCTCCCAGGAATAGATTTACACTAATAATCAGAGAAAAACCAGAGGGCCAAAGGGGAGCAAAAATAGATTCCTTGGCAATACCAAGGGCAGTTAGTTAATTACAAAAGAAATGACTCTGCAAACTTCCAAAATGAAATTAGCAGAGGTTATCAAGTGCCTTGATCTGCTAGTGATGTGTTGGACAGCAGCTTTGTCTTCTGGTCTTCCTACAGATAGAGATAGCTGTGGTCTTGGACAAACAATCCACCAGCCATGTAGGACAACTGCCTATAGTTGGGCTCACATTCAGTGGGTTAATAGGAGGCATACATGACTACAGCTGGCTAGGACATTTGGAGATGCTGAAATCTTGTGTTCTGCTGGACTGAAGTGAAAATCCCAAGAAATGCAATGTGCTGACAAACAAAAAGGAAAAAAAATATAAGTTTTTCTCAGTTGAAATGTTTTGTTTGGACATCTCCATGAAAAAGCTGAGAAAGAAAAGAAAAAAAATTGAAATGAAACTTTTCAGAATTTAATTAGACAGCACAGAAAGTTATTTTGAACAAAACGCAAATGTCTTTTTAGTAAATGTTCAACCAGCATGTTTTGATTATTTGGGGTTTTGTCCCCCCCAATCTTTTTTTTTTTCCCTTGGCTCTGGAAATTCAGTGACACCAAACCACTCCAAGTAGAAAGGTTCTGGTTTGGATGAATCCAAGTTTTTCAACAACATGTTTTGTGAGAAAATTCCCCGCTGCTTCTGTTCATCAATAAATTTGATGAGTTTAACCAGCCTCACGGCTGGCTGGGGACAAAGAGTTCCCCCACTTCAAGAAGTGGATAAATAACTTGGCACAAAGTCCTTCTCTGTTGACTCAGTTTACTTTGTGGACCCAGGCATGACTGTCATAATAAATTAAAGCATGAGCAGTCCCATTTGTCACTTCACCACTTCCTTTTGCTGCCTTCCAACATGTGGTAAACCCATTAGTTTTAACACAGAGAAAAGCCCAGATGAGGGGAGGAGGACAGTGCTACAATTAAGGGGAGAGAGAGGAAAAGGGAAGACTTATGGGGTGGCGTGAAGGCAGGGCGGGCACAGATTGCACCTTTCTGGGGGCAGAGCCACACTCAAGTCATCGGGTCTATCGTCTGTCTCTGGGGAGAAAAGGGAGGTGGTGGTTCTTCTGGGATTCAGGAGTAGTCACCCTCAAAATTCATAGGGTGGTTAAAAACCGGAGGTACAGAAGCCTCCTCTCAGTCTCGCCCTGCCCCGGATTTAGAGTCATGCCCTGACTGTAAAGTGCGAGATGTTCTTTGATGTCTCTTCAGCTGTGCACGGCTCCTCTTCGCTGCTCCTCGCCATCATCTGCAGCAATTTCCTAGAGCCAGAGGAGGGATGTGTTCGAAGCAGGCCCCTTGCTGACAAGGTGTGAACAGATTGATGGCCGTCCCGTCCCACCTGGCGGCACAGGAGTACACGCAGCCTGAGCGGGCTGTCCGGGAATCCCCCGCCGAACCTGAGCCCTGCAGAAACAGGTTTCGGCTTTGAATGAGAGCAGAGGTCACATTCAGAAAGAGAGAAGGGTGTGTACATGTGTGTAAGCGTGGTGGGAGCTCAGAAGAATGTAAGTTTGGGATCTGAAAGCATCACCCTCCTGAATTATGATTATTTATTATGCTGATAGTGCCTAGAGGGCCCAGCCTCATTGTGCTAAGGACTTCACAGGCACAGAATGAAGAGACAGTCCCTGCCTGGAAGATGGATGAGGAAAACCTCCCTACAGGGGCTGGGAACAGGTGTGGCATCTATCCATCATGCCGATGGAGTGTGTTTGCAAGATGGGTATGTGAGCGTGTGCGAGTGTAGGGGAGACAGCAGGAGAAGGAGAAAGTTGGATGGTGATTTTAATCTCTCTGGCTCTAAAGAAGGGTTTTATTTTTTTTTCTTTTAACCTCACCTTTCTTCTCCAGTAGTGATTATCCACAGGTAAGACAAGAATTATCAAAACGTTTCAATGATTCTGCTGAAAATCTGGATGCTGAGACATGTGCTTCAGTCATTCCCTCTGTATCTTTAAGCAAGTCACTTCAGACTTTTTTTAATAGTAATGAAGTACCTAACCCCCGTAATATCTCTTTAAAAATCTGTCTTCTTCTTATCTTCTAGTGCTTCAGTTTTACTAAGTTATAGCAAAAAAGGAAAGGACGTGAATGAAGCAACAAGTTTTTTGCATGAGCAGTGTATTGAACGCCACCTGGTTTCCGCACGGACGTGCAGCCCATGTCTGATCACTCTGTGACACTTCTGTCCTTGCTGAGTCCTCCATCACACTGGGGCTGAGCAAAGCATCAGACCGTGGCTGGGGAGGGATCTGCAGCTCTGGCAGGTGGGCTGCGGGGTTTCAGCTGCCTTCCCTTTGCTTGGGAAAGGCGTTGGAAACCTCTGCCCCATGTCTGGATTGTCCGAGGTGGGACCATGGGCTCAAAAGGTCTCAATCGCAGAAAATATTTGCTTCTTAGGGAGTCAGGCAAGAACTGTTGTTCACTTAGAGCAACATCCTGGAAACCTAGAGGTGAAATCTGCTAAATATTGAGGAACCCTGTGCTTGTTAAGGGTTAACGAATCGACTCCTCTGAAGCTCATTAAGGAGAGGGGAACAGAGCATTCTGCACATCAGTGGGACATGATGCTTCTTGAGTACTTTAGGGAGAAAAAGGAAAGAGAGGTACAATTTTCTTTCTTTTAGCTCTCAGAACAATCACTAGCAAGAAAAAACTTAGCTATTCTTAGTTGCATCTACGAGCTGTGCATAATCTTTCCTGCTGAATTATGGAATATGATAGCTTTTATTAAATCCATTACAATTACAGCCTCTCTGCTGCACAGGTTTAGAATATGGAATAACTAGGGTGCATAATTTCAAATAAATATTTAAGATTTTGATGCACGATAGTTTTAGACTCTTAGGAAATAGAATTACATTTAGTTTTGTCTGTTTTCTTTTATTTCACTCAAACTTTCCTACCCAGCTGCTTTGTAGCATTAGTTACTTTTTCCTTCTTTTTTCCATTTTCTAGTTTTTATACTGGGGAACAGATCGTGACCAGTACAGTTTTGCCCAGGATTTTATATTGGTGACTTGAGTCTTCTATAAAGTGGTTGGGTGTATATAGCCAGAGATAGGGAGAATTCTCCGTAAAGTTGGAACTAATCTCAGGAAGCATGCAGCTAAAAAATGTATCAGTCAAAACTTTGACAGGAAAAGATCCATAAAATTTGGACAAATTCTGTTGAACAGAAGAAGAGACAAGTATATTTTGTTGCAGAATTTGGATTCTGTGTTTGCAGGTGACGCAGGAGAAAAAGGAAAACAGGAGGGCTGAACACTGCTGTTTCTCTGCATCTGCAGCCAGCAGCTGCTGTGGGCTTCTTCTGAGCTCGTGGACTTCCTCTTCCAAGGCACTTCCAGCAGCAGTTACCTAGAGGAATGCACAAGGGCTGACTGAGCGTGGTAAGGCCCTGGGCAACCTGGTCTAGTAAATGGGGTGGTTGGTGGCCCTGCCTGGCAGGG